>NW_026709789.1:232500-270070 GCF_030620025.1 Pocillopora verrucosa | reverse complement strand
ACCTCAAGATTTACCACTTTTACCTATTGAACCAGCCTAAAGAAGGGAAATGAAAGGAGAAAAAAAGCTAGTTCATCAAGAATAGGTTGAACCGTTTCTAGGCCACTTATGACAACTGAGGTATTCATAACATCCTTGTGTTTCAGGTACGAAATAATGAAAAAATGTTGGAGAGACGAACCTAACTTAAGACCATCTTTTGAGGAGTTGAGAAACAAACTCAGAAAGATGAAAAACTAGTACAAGGTAGAATTGAAGAGTTTGCAAAGGGACTCTCTCTCTTCCTTTTTCTTTTGAAATTTGAACGTTTGAATCTATCGCTATCAAATTGACTCGATAACAGTGTCACCAAAAATGCTTCGAAGCGTAGTTCATGGTTTCAATTTATTTCGCTTCTAGAGTAGTATTGAGTTCATTGAGTACCAAAAATAGTCCTTGATTGCTTTGATTTGTTTTCCTTGCTTTGCGATTGGTCTGGAAAATTTGCGCCATCATCTCAACTAATCAAATGCAAAACTACAACCAATCGCAACTTGGACAGTCGCGTTTTCCCGCGCTTGAAACAGGTCGCCTGATTTCACTCTGAGTTCTCATTGGTTAATGATGATGTTAACCTTCTTTCTGATTGGTGGCTGTGATTACTTGAGGGATCTGTATAGGGTTAAAAGGGTTAAAATATTAGAGCACCATCGAAAGTTAAGCAAAGTATATTATGATCAAAGTGGCACTTTTTCGTTATGTTTCCCTCGTTTCTTTTCTGTTTTTACAGGGGTTGATAAACTTAAAAAATTATGACCATCAACTTTACGTGAATGTTGAAGATCTAGCCGTGTGAGCCAGCAAGTTCTCATACAGGAAAGGATGGAGTCATGAATAATGCAGTCTTATGAGATCATCTTCTTTTTTCCTTACATATTTGAGGTTATCCTTTAAAACCTCTAAAGATTTGCTGATCAAGTAACTCTTCAAAACAAGCTGTTAAAGAGCGAAGCGAGGCAAAGTACAGCTTTTATACATTTTTATGTATTTATGTACTCATCTTTAACTTTCGAGTTTCAAGTATAATTGCAATAATCATGGACTGTTAGAATGCGTTCGACCAAGCTTTGAAATAGGTATTTGTCTCGACGTGACAAAACTCAGTGTGTTATTAAAACGTACGAAAATCCAATGGACCTTTCGTCGCCTAAGATCTTAAGTGAGTTAATAGAAGAAGAAAACATTTGTAGGATCAGGCTTACAGTCTGTAAATAGGCAACTGTCCGTTTGTCAAAATACCGACCAAGTAAGAACCAATCAGAATGATGATGGGTGTTGCAGCCCCATGGGATCATCCTCTATTATTTCACGTTAACTTTTAATTCTTTGCTGATGAAGCAAGTCTACAAACAGTTTGTTTAAAGCTAAGCGAGACAAAGGAATGTTTGATATATTTTTGTATGTATATTTTTTAAATTCTTAGTCTTGAAGAGACAAAAGATTTTTATAAGGGATTATAGAAGCTGCAACCCATATTTTTCCCGTCGTGCTATAAGTTTTAGAATTTGTTTAGGACAAAACATGTAATTTCTTTTAAAATGTGCGTACAAATCCACACAATAAATTTTCCCATTTGTATCATACAAGGCGTGATAATTGTTGCAGCCGTCGTACTAATATTATAATTTGAAAATACTCGTGAACTTGGTAAAACTCATCGTCTGAAACCCACGTGCAGGTTCTTCGTTTCGAATTAAGCACCACTTATGGCCTCGATTCTCTCTCAAGTTTGCATAGCTCTCCTGTGAAGGTAAATTCGTCAGCTACCATTTCCACACCTTACATGTATTAATTTCATTGCTTCATTAGCTTAATAATCGCGGAACCTTTAGAAGAAATATTGCTGTTTTGAAAGGGTTATTTTTATTTAGACGGTAAACACGCCACTCGTTACTTGGAGACATTTAAGACAAGTGTAAGAAGGTCCAGTAAAGTTTCTCTCAGTTTGTCAGAAATACATTTCCCGCAGATTTACGGTAAACCGGAAATCAGTGACAGATTTCTTCCCTCCTGCCCGCCGTCTTTCACCACTTATCTTTTTTCTCGGTAAAATAGTTGATGAAAGATTGTTCATTTAACACAAGGATTTTCAGAAACTGTCTGTTTTTACTAAACTTGATAAGCTGGGATGAAATTGTATGGGGAAGTTTTTACGCTCACAACTTCCTCAAACATTTTAACACTGAACTTTTCTGCCCAGTTTCGCCTGAATGACAAATCACTTCCAGCAACAAAGGAACTTTTGTACGCTTAATACGAAAAGTTGAGCCCCAAAAAAAGACCATTTGTTGCTACAAAGTAAACTGATTCGTTGTCTCTGTTGTCCATTATAACTTACCATTTAGCGGTTGAATCTTTCGGTTGTATAATAAATCCTTTGTTCGGTTGGGACGGCTGTATATTGTATAATGACCCAACTATTTGGGGAACGAAACGAGTTAGTGTAATCAAATGAAGTGATTTCCTCATTTTCTCCTTATCTTTATTATTTAATAGTCCTTTCTAAGGGAATATTTTAGATAGCAGCGTGTTTTCATTGGTCGATAGGTGTGTTTAGATGGGGGTAACACGGTTGTGAAAATACGCTGTGTTTGTTTGTAATTATATCTGAGAAATATTTTAGAAAAGCACTAACGGACCTAAGCCTCGTCAAAACACTTTGGGAGTGGAAGTTCGGAGAATTCTTTAAAGTTACGCAAACCACGGACATTTTCTGGAACTCTCTCAACCGTCTGAAAGCATATTTTGCTTAAACTCAAAACTCCGTGAGAGTATGTACAGCATCAACCCAGGAAGTAGTCGAATTTTCTGAGTTGATGCTGACCGCTTTTCGCCTCTTTTGATATCTCTTGCTCTTCCCTAATAACAATTATGAATAATTCTATATTTCGGGAAGAGTGGGAGAAATCAGTTAGATAGCTTCCTACAAAACCGTAATTTGCAAGAAACTATCTAGCAGCTTCACTATACAGACCATGGTTCAATACCATTAGACAGCAATTTTGATTTCAAGTTTATAGTGGCTTGAACCGGCTGCAGGAGCACCTCTTGATGGTTGCTGGTTGCAAGCAATCAGGGAAGATTGCTTAAACCACAAGCCCTCCTCCATTTCAGCTAGATTTTTTTGCCATTCCTCTTGGGATTTCTGTAATTTCGTGCCGTTACACCTAACGTCCTCTTTGGCTCACAGTCAAGGACTATTTTCCATTTTATCTTCACCCATTCACAGCGTACTTTTATATGCAGAGGTCAGATAGCAAAGATCACTATATGCAGCTGAAACTGGGAGATGTTTTGAGGATTGAAATCAAGAACCATGATGTTTTGCTTAGGGTTAAAGAAATTATTTTTGAAAAAATTTTTTGTAAATGGTTTGATTCCCGTGAGTCCTGATATTAATTTCTACAATTGTTTCTCGGAAACTGCAGTTAAAATAATAATGCTTAATTTAAGCTGAGAAAAGATTCCAGAAAAATTTTTGTTGCTTTTTATAGTGTGTACATGCCATTCAATTATTCTTGAACTTTTACTTGTGATTTTTTAATTGCTCTTAATTCTGACAATATCAGTGAAATTAGAGGTAAACCAACTGTTCTTGAAGGCAGCAACTTGCAGTTAATCTGTGAAGGATTGAGTGGAGTAGAACCAAATATCACTTGGACAAAAGAGAAGCCTGGGAGCCAAGGAAATACTGGTGTGGTGCAAGAAGGAAAAGTGCTGACTATAACGAACATTGACAGGAGTGATGCAGGAACATTTACCTGTACAGCATACTATGGTAAACTAGAGAAACGAATAGAGTATATGAATGTCACTTTTGAGTATGCGTTGATTAAAAAAAACTTTGACCAATGTCAAATAGAGATGAACTTTCCATTTATTTTCTGTACTGTAATGTACTATGCTGTCAATTACCTGTATTGATGTTTAATTGATCAATTCTTATTCAAGAACCCATCATAATTCGTTTTCAGTAAAAATCTGAAGGGGGAAAAGTCTGTAGAAGGATGCTAACAACGGATATAACAAATGTAAAGGTTCAGAAGGATCTGCAAAGTGCAAAACACACAGACTCACACATAAAAACTCAAACGTAACAGAATCTTGGTGGGAAAAATTTTTGAGAACATACTGACGGAGTTTTTACTGAAGGAGTCTCGCATCCTTTCCTTCAACACCCATGTCCGGTCCATATCATAACGTATAACTTTTCTTTTTTCCAAATGGGTATTCCCTGGCTAACTTATAGGATTTTAAAACCAATAATAAACATATTACACTTTGTGAAATAATTCGAACACTTAAATATATTACTTATTATATTACGGTATAGCGAGAAAACGACCAAGTGAAAGTAAAAAATGAATAAGTCAGTAAATAAGATAAAAAAAAGAAAATACATGCTCACTCGTCAGGCGAGAAGAAGGATCTCAATTTTGGTGAATCTTTAACTTTGAAGAGAATACGCGCGGGGACATTCCAAGGAATGTAGGAGTCGATTCCTTCCTGTGATCGAATTTCTGTAATATGCCAGTCCTTCAGCTTCTTTCGGTCGTCTCTCACTTTCTTCGTTACGTCGTCAAAGATGTAAAGATTTAAACATCAATAATTTTATTTAACAAATGAAAACATATTTGGAGGTATGGAAAAATAAGGGAAAAAAATTCTCAGATATAAGGGTTGCTTGGGATTGGATTAAATATAATGTCCGTCTTTTCTCGATACAATACGCAAAAGAGCTAGCCAAAATTAAGAGAGAGAAAGAAGAAAGTCTGCAGAAGAAACTCCAAGCTGCAAAAACAAGATTCCAACAGAACCCTTGTGAAAAATTTGAAGAGATTCTGAACAAGTGTTAACTTGAGTGGCAAAAGTTTTCGACGAGAAAGCCGATGGATTAATGGTGCGTTCGAGGGGGAGATGGCTCGAATATGGGGAAAAGAATACAAAGTATTTATTAAGTTAGGAGAAAAGAAACCATACAAGGAAACATAAAAACTTTGTCTAAGTGGAGTTATTACAACAAATTATGAAAAATTACTAGACTCGTCTTCAAAATATTATAACAACCTGTATAGAAGGAAAGTTAATACGGTGCAGCCTAATATTTTGGGAAACTTTCTTGGTCGAGCTAGAATTACAAAATTATTTGAAGAAGATAGTGAAGCTGTGAAGGACTTATAACTATTGAAGAATGTGTGCTTTCCTTTTTAAAAAGGAAAGACTCCCGATTTTTTTCCTCTCCTCATTATTAAAGGTCATAAATTCGTTTATTTTAACAAAGGAAACACATCATTCGCTAGTCGCGTATATGAAAATGGGCACCACGGAAACAAAACTTATTTAAGGCAGGGAATATTGCTATTTAAAACAAGAGACCGACCTTACTTTAAAGATACTTAACATATAAAACAAACCTTATTAGTCTGGGTATGAAACAACCTAACTGACTGGCTACGAATTGACCAGGCTGGGTACGATAACCTTTGAAAGGGATCTTCGGGTAAAAGTAGACTACGAGTACTCCGTCCTTTTCGGGCTATGTCAAAAAAAAAAAAATTAATAATAATAATAAGCAGCGGAAACAAAATTGATGTAAGCAGGTCGCGGAGAGTTACGAAAAGTCGAGACCGTACTTTTCGTGTGCCTCACACCCAGAGGTCCGCGCGGCCATCTTAGTATAGGTTAAAGTGGCTGTCTTGAACTCAATACATAAAAAAGGTTACTGTTATGATACTTTATTAACTCGATTCATCACCGTGGCGTTTATTGCATTTTTATTGTTTTCAAGGAGGCATTTGTTGAAGAGTATAGCCAATTTAACTCGCCCCATCACTCTATTACCCATTCCTGTTAACTTTTGGGAAAATCTGCCTACCGACACTTAAAGCTGGGGCATATTTTACGCTTGCGTGCACGGTTGAGGTCTGGATAGAGTTTGTCTGTCAGCAAAGAAGTAGTCCCAGTTTTATTCTGTCTGCTAAATAGCAGCTTGCGTATAATCAATAAATGAGATCTAAGATCAGGAAAATTTACTGGTGGACCAAAAATGCGCTGAGACTAAAACTGCGTGCATAAGGTTTTTGCGCATGTTGCGGATATGAGGCACTCAGATGTGAATATTCTACGAGGGCGGGAATCTTTCCGGTAGTAGACTATGAAGATAAAACAGGAAAGGATGAAGTAATGGATATTACAGCCCTATGACATCATCTTCTATTTTCCTTATAGAGGATATTACGTGGCCGCGCGGGGATACGAATTTTACCTTCGGAACGAGAAGATAAAATTCGTATCCCTAAGCGGCCAGGTAATGTTTTGTTTATTTTATAGATACTGATGAAATTCCTGCATAAAAGACAACTTTTTGTGAATGAAATTTCAAAAGAACCGGCTGCGCGCCTGAGCGGGAAGCTCTCCTGTAATTGGCTAATCATGTTAGTAACCATGGCGACACCAATATCCTCGCACGTGAAAGATAAAAATAGTATCTTCACTGCGTGCGATGAAGATATGATTTTTCAGTAAAAGGAAAAATCCTGGTATTTCATCAGTATCTATATAATAAATATATTTTATATTTTAGCCATATTTTCCTCTGATTAACTAACTCTTCAAAACAAGCTCTTGTTTGACGGCGAAGTGAGGCAAAGTACAACTTTCAAATATCATATATTTTTAAACTTTTAGTCTTGGAAAGACAAACGATTTTGTACTAATGAGTTTAAAAGCTGCAACCCAAATTTTTACCCCTAGCGTTATAGATTTTTTATAAGTTCTTTTACACAAAACGTATTTTATTTCAAAATGTGCCTACGAATCCAAACGAAATATAATCCAATGTTGTGTATGCTGTCCCTTTCGTTCTATTTTGAAATTTAGCGACTGAATCTTTTTGTCGTAAAAAATTTTTTTCATTGATTCAGGTGGCAAGACAGGGAAAACAGTCATTTTTTGAACCAGCAGTTTAGCCATGTTTAGATGGTGTTCATTAAGAAAAGTAAGTCTTTCACCATGCACCGTTCAATTTCATTAATCGATTGAGAAGTTAAAGGAATTTAACAGCAATTGCAAGCAGATTCTGCAATCTTACAGAACTTCGGTTATTCGCACTGCGAAGGATGATTAACGAGAAAGTAAAAAGAAAGCCTGTACCCACACTTTGCTACACTGCTGAGATGGCTTCAGAATGGCTCGATCCACAAGCAAAACAGAAAATGAATTATGACGATATGAGCGCAGGAAATCTTCGTATGAAAACGTGCGTCTTTCCGCTTCTTGGTGCTTTCCATCTCTAGGGCTTCGCCTTAAGAATAGAAAAAAAAAAAGGCGGGCTATTTTTCGAACACGGCTAGCCGAGTTACCTTACCTACCCGGGGGTTCCATACCTCCATGTAAACAGGCCCTCAAGAATAAATATAAATAATTTGATTTTTGCCTTTTCAGGGAGAGCCGAAGAAATGGAAAGAGAGCGGAACTAAGAGGATTAGGGTTCTTCATCCCAATCTCAATTCATCACAAAATGATACTTATTAGCCATATTTTCCCTATTTTCATTAGGCTTTGTAAAACTACTGGTCCACACTATCCGTTTGTGGTTAATAATTGTTGACACGAGACGAACATACTCTGGTAAATCTATGACAGTAATGAATTACGCTCTGAAAAATGCATATCTACGTTACAGGTCTGAATGTTTAAATAAATTTTAATGAAACGTGAATCGACGCAATCGTGGCATTTTTTGCTCTCATGAGTCGTTTAAAGCGTCTTTTACGAAATTACTTTTGGCCGGAGGCCGTTTAAAGATCAAAAGAGAAGAAAGGGATACCTTGTCACCAATCAAATGTTGTTTTGCATTTAACTACAGGTAGTTTTTAATGGTTTACCGAATCGTTATATCATAAGATGAAAGATATACTCATATGTTAATTTCTTCTTACTTACGGTCTATTAGAGCTCTGCAAATAGGTGACATCACCACTATCAACATTTTGCCTCTATATTATATTTAACCAGTAGATTGTATGTTGCTGTGCATCTGTTCAGTTATGGATCCCAGATGGCATTAAAATGTGGTAAGAACCAAAAAGCGGCATGCAAGGTGCAGCTGAGTGTGTCACTGATGTTAGCAACAATGCAATACGAACTAGACAACCTAATTACAAATTTTTCTCCCATCGTTTCTGCGACCTTCAATAACTTTCAGGGCTTTCCCTCTTGATAAAGACATAGAGTAAAGGTTATGTTCTGACTATTTAGGGAAAGGAAAGAATATAAGCTAACTCTCACTGGCTCTATTGGAAAATCGACAGAACACAAACATAACAGCTCTCAAAAGAGGACACCTTTATACATATTAATTCTTTAACAATACTAAGAGGTTTGCAGATCGTTCACAATTTAACAATAACAGGATTCAATGCCATCAAGATATTGAATTCTGCACAGTTTTGAGATCTTAAAAGGTAACACTGGCTATGTCAGGAATGAAGTCAAGCTCATTTGCTGTTGAGGGATATATATAAAAATGACCGTCGCGTCTTGTCGAAAACAACCTTAAAATTTCCAAGCAAAGCCTAATGTAATCAGTAGCTCTTATATAAGATTCTGACTACCTCCCAACATATCCTGGAGTTAGCAGGTAATTTAGTGTTAACAACTGAGTTGAAAACGTAAATTAGCCACCGTAAAGGGTAAAAAAGCTGACGTTTCGAGCGTTAGCCCTTTGTCAATCGCTCTGACGAAGGGCTAACGCTCGAAACGTCAGCTTTTTTACCCTTTACGGCGGCTAATTTACGTTTTCAACTCAGTTGTTAACACTAAATTATCTGCTAAACTCTCCCACCGACGCAGCACCACAGTTTCTTTAGAAACTTATCCCTTTATCCTAGAGTTAGCGGAGATTTGCAAAGAAAAGGCCTCCTTCTCGGCATAGTTTGCTCTTGAAATATGTTCTACTGACTCCTTTTATTCCACACAAATCAGGCATCTTAAATTCTCCGTCGTCTTTTTGTGCTCCTATAACTTAACATAAACATGGAAACATAAACATTGTACGATTAAGGTATTGGTAAAACATAGTCACAACACTCAATTGAATCCTTGATGCGAGTCATATCTTAGACCTTTTAGCAGTGGCAACACCGAGGATTGAATGGATGAAACTCGACGGCATTAAGGCTGCCAATGGCCTGTTAGTGCCATTATTTTTCCTGTTCTGAATGCGCATGCTCTAGTTATTATTAAGTCCCTATAATTTCATGCCACTTGAAGGAGAATATTTTAGTTCGCAGTTATATTGAAACAATTCACGTTTTCCGATCTCGTCAAAACAAGAACAGCTCTCCTCTAATTTTGAATAATCTAAAAGGCACAGCAATCTGCTACTGTCGATATAAGAATCATCTAAACACAGTTCAAACCGAGAACTGGACCGGAGGCCTTTAACGAGAAAGGGCTACAAGGTCACTCTTTCTTCTTTTAACGGCCTCTGGCCATAAGTAATTTCGCAAAAATTATTTATACTTATTCATGAGGACCTGTTTACATGTAAGTGGGGGACCTCAGGTAGGTGAGGGACCCCAGCTAGGTGAGGTACCCCGCCTAACCGTGGTCGTTTACATTTATACCCAAGGCGAAGCCTGAGAGATCGAAAGCACCAAGAAGCGGAAATAGGTCAGTGTCGTGAGACTTCCTGATCTTATGTCATAATTTACTTTCTGTTTTGCCTGTGGATCAAACCTTTCTGAAGCCGTTTTAACAAAGTGTAGTTAGGCTTTCGACATATTTTCTCGTTTCTCTTGTGAAGCGCGAATGACTGAAATTTTGTGAGATCGCTGGTCTGCTTGCAATTGTTATTAAATTCTTTAGTTGTCAACTTCTCGATCGAATGCTATGATCGCTTGGACTTTGCACGGATAATTTTAATTCTGTTTCATTGAAATGTAAGACTAAAATAATTCACAGTTTAAAAGGGACAACGTCTTATTATGACTCATTTTCAAAAATTCTAAGTGAAACAAAGGAATCAGAATGTCAGTACCCTGTAAACATGTTGGGGGATAATTAAAATCGATGGAAACTAAGTGAGCCGTTTGAATTTTTAATTGTTTTTTTTTTATTTTAAAGAATGGTTAGGCCATTATAAACCCATTGCAACCATTTAGAAATTTTCATAAAAGTTAGGATTTTGTGATGAAATCGATCAGTTCACGGCGAAAAACTAACTTTTCTTGATGAACACCATCTAAACATGGTTAAACTGCTGGTTAAAATAATATCACTGTTTTCCCTACTGGATCACCTTAATCAATAAAGGAATTTTTTTACGACAAGAGATTCATCCGCTAAATTTCAAAATACAACAAAAGGGACAGCAGATGCAACATTGAAATATCTTTTGTGTGGATTTGTTGGACATTTTAAAATAAAATACATGTTTGTGTAAAAAACTTATATTAAAAAAATCTATAACGCTAAGGGGGGGGGGGGGGGAATTTAGGTTGCAGCTTTTAAACTTGTTATTACAAAATCGTTTTTTTTCCAAGACTAAAAGTATAAAAATATGTGAGAATATAAGAAAGCCGCACTTTTCCTATCTTTGCTGTCAAACAGCTTGTTTTAAAAAGTTGCTTAATCAGCAAAAAATATGGCTAAATGTAAAATATATAAGGAAAATAAAAGATGGTGTCATAGGGCTCCAATATCCATTACTCCATCCCTTCCTCACACAGCAAGATCGTCAACATTAACGTAGAGTCGATCATCGTAATTTTTTAAGTTTATCAGCCCCTGTAAAAAAAATAGACTTACGAAAAAATATGATAAATGGGTATAATTATACTATACTCAATTAAGCTTTCGAGGGTTCCTTCATTTTTTTTCCCAGAAAGAGTGTATATTGCTGTTACAATTAATTTTAGATAGTGAAGTCTTGGAATAATCATTGAAAAACCAACTAACCCTAAACCTAACCTTTGAAAAACCAAACCCAAAGTATTCACAGCTATCAATCAGAACAAAGTTTAACATCAACACTAACCAATGAGAACTTAAAGTAAGATCTGGCATCCTCCTTGAAGCGCGGAAAAACGCGCGTGATCAAGCTGGGATTAGTTTTAGTTTTTACTTTCGATTTCCACTTTCGATTTCCACTTTCGAAACTCAATTGAAAACTGCTCTGAAAGCGAAATAAATTGAAGCCATAAACTACGCTTGCAGGCCTTCATTGGTGCCGCCGTTATCAAATTAACTTGACGGTGGTAGATTCTAACAATCAAACTTTGAAAAGGAAAAAAAGAACAGAGAGAGTCTCTTTGTAAACTCTACCATTCTACCTTGTGCTGGTTTTCCATTTCTTTGAGTTTGTTTCTCAGCTTCTCAAAAGATGGTCTCAAGTTAGGGTCGTCTTTCCAACATTTTGTCATAAAGTCATACCTAAAAGGACGTCAAAAAAAAAAGTTTAATTAGAAACGGTTCGACCCATCAAAAACCATTTTGGTCTAATAATTCCATCTTGTTATAATAAAGGACAAAAGATTTATACAACAGAAATCAACTGGTGATAGTGTACTTCTTCTTTTATTTCCCTTCGCAAGGCTGGTTCAATAAGTAAAGATGGTTTTATCTTTAGGCGCACATGAAACTCGAACAGAAAGCGGCACAAATACTACTGATGTACGATAAAAGCCATCAAGAAACAATAATAAGATATTATCATACAACTTATCATCCACATGTTGTGGTTTAGGCATTCTGTATCCCTCTTGAAGTAAGTTTGCAATGTTTCTTCCATCCATTCGTGGATACAGTGAACCACCTGAATAGAGCAGGTAATGTTAGTACTTTAAAATGAAAAGCTCTACAGATGTATTTCCATTAACATTTTTTTTTCGGCTAAGGCCAGCGACGTGGTATGACCAAAAGCCAATTCTACAGAGACTGATAAACCTTGCTTACTTCATGACTTCGTGTCCCCCCCCCAGTTACTGAGGCTAAAATGACTGGACTGGCAATCTGCCTAGTAACTTACCAATCGTGAAAATCTCATAGAGGAGAACTCCGTAGCTCCACCTGTAAAAGAAACGGGATGAATTTAAGGAAATAAAATTTCTTTCCTGCAAAAAAATGTAATAAAATGTAAAATGTTAAAACATCTTTGGTGTTCAAGGGAAGGGGAAATAGGGTGGGGAGGGACACATGCGCAGTGTCAGAGGAGTTGATCCCTGGTCACTAACCATGAAATATGAGGATAACCACTCCTCACTGAGATAACCTCACACCAGCAAAATAAAAAGACCAAAATGCAAAAGTAACCAAATAACTTTTTGCAGACCTGAAAAAAGTTCATAAAAAACCATTTTCATTTAGCTTAGTGCAGTGTCCATGTCTTCCTTGTACTCACACATCACTCTTGGTAGAATATTTTCCATAAAGCAACGCCTCAATGGCAGTCCATTTTACAGGGAGACGCTTCTGAATAAGAAGCAAAAATGCGAGGAGTTAGCGTAGTCCTTAAAAATTACTAATGCTCCCAATGGCGACAACACTGTAACGAAAGTTCTGGAAAACGGAACAGGATTTACTGAGATTTTTTCTTTGAGCAGTCACTCCAGTGAGGCATCTTAAGACACACAATCAAAGACTTGGGAGAACATTATATGTTTTCTTAAAATCATTCATACCCTGGTTTTTCTTTCATAAATATTGTCCTCCTGCACATCTCTGGCCATTCCAAAGTCCGTCACTTTGCATGTTACGTCCTCTCCAACCAACACATCACGAGCTGCAAGATCTCTATGAATAACCTTACACAAAGAGAAAACGTTTCTTTCGGAAAACACCATTTAACGAAACGAGAGACTTAGGGGTGACTCAGATGACATCCTAGGCAGCGAGTCCACGATTCAATGGAAAGTGAGGAATATTGAGTAACAAATAAGGCCTTATTCTATAAGAATGTCATTCACTCACTGGTATCGATGACAAATAAGACATTCCATCAGCAATTTGCCAAGCAAATTTAACCAGCTGTTGTGAGGTCAGATTTGTTTGTGGTTTGATATCCGGGTCTTTGTAGTAAGTATCATTCAATCCACGGCTCTTTCTCAGGTAACCCAGCAGATCCTCAAAAGGAACATATTCGATCAGCACAAACAGTGGCTCTAGGGAGACAAACAGATTTCCGCGAATACTTGATTATATGCCGCAGATGGAAGCAAAATTAACAATAAACGTCATTCTACAATAAACGCCACAGCCACTTGGAAGAGTACGACAATTATTCAACGTTTATAAGAAAATAAAATATCAACTATCATATAACTCGGTAATATTCACAATTCTGACAAGTCTATTTTAGAAGCAAAGTAGCCATAAGTTTCTAAACTCGGAAAATTAATTGTGAAGGAGTAAAATGTCGATGCCACTGAACTGACATCGTATCAAACTTTTATTTAAAGCGGGTCATGTTTATCTTCAAGGTCTACTACCGGAGAGGTTCCCGCCCTCATAGAGTACTCACATCTGACCGGCTTAAATCCGCAACATGTGTGCAAACCTTAAGCACGCAGTTTTGGTGTCGGCCCATTTTTGGTCCACCAGTAAATTTTGCTGATCGTAGATCTCACTTATTGATTATACATATGCTGCTGTTTAGCGGACAGTATACAACTGTGACTACTTCTTTGCTGTCAAATTAACTCTATCGAGACCTCACACGTGCACGCAAGAATAGAATATGCCCAAGCTTTAAGCGTCGGTCAGCCGATTTTCCCAGAAGTTAACAGAGATGGAAATAATGGGTAATGAAATGATGGGGTGAATTAAATGGACTGTACCAACAAAGACCTCCTCAAAAACAATAAAAACGTAATAAACGCCGCGGTGATCAATCGAGTAAATAAGGTACCCAACGAGTGACATACTATGAATTGATTTCAAGACAGTTACTTTAACCTAAACAAAGAGGCCCACGCGGACCTCTGGGTGTGAGGCACACGAAAAATAGGGTATCTACTTTTCGTACCCATCACTTCTTGTGTCGATTTCGCTTCCACTAATTTTTTTTTTACTTCGCCGAAAAAAGATGGAGTACTCGTCGTCTACTTTTACCCAAAAATACCAGTCGTTTGCTTGGTTCTTCGCCCTGTTTCAAAAAAGCACCCTCCTGTTGCCTACCAAGAGTAAATAAGCGCCCAGGCGCCAAATCGAATCATTACGGTATACCATATAAATTAAGAGGAAAGATATCTTAAGCTCAAACACCAACATAACGAGAAAAATGAAACTAATTTTTTTTTCGGTAACCATAGCTGATAATAAACTTTTCAGTATTTACCAGACTTGGTAACGCATCCCAAAAGTTTGATAACGTAACGATGAGGTTTAAGTTGTTTCATCAATTCAAGTTCAGACAGCAAGTCCTTTCTCTCTGATTCAGATGCTTTTTCTGCAAGAGGATTTCCGGTCAATCATAGTCGAATAACATTTCAATAATATCATTATCTATCGAATTATCTTAGTAAACGTACACAGATGAATAAATCATTACATTACATACATAGAGATTGATAGATAGAAAGATAGACAGATAGATAGATAGATAGATAGATAGATAGATAGATAGATAGTTCGATAGACAGACATATGGAGAGATTGATAGATAGAAAGATAGATAAATAAATAGATAGATTGAAAGAAAGAAAGATCGATAGATGGAATGATAGAGAGATAGACAGATAGGTAGATAGCTAGATAGATGCATAGATTGATAGATTGCTAGACAGATAGACATACAGATAGACAGACGGAAAGACAGACAGGAATTGTGGGTTGTGTGTGGGTTTTTAGAACCAGAGTTGTTATGGTTGGGAATTCCCAGTCTGAATTTATCGTGAAAGTTCACACCTTCATTCCTAAGAATTCCTTGGAATTCCTTGGAATTCCTTGGAATTCCAAAATCCATTTCGCAATGGGAAATTCATGTGTGCTATGATTGTGCAAATAATACAAGAACAGTCCCTGGATTATAATCTATTGTTAGTGCTTTAATATGTCTTCCTTAACAAATTCAGTGGACCCTAAAAAGGCCTCTAAGTTTTTTTCTGAATTCTTTCTTCAGCTTAAACTATGTATTATTATTTTAGCTGCAGTTTCAAGAAACAGTTTTGTAGAAATTAATATTGAGACCCCCAGGAGTTGTTTACAAAAATATTCTTTTAAAAAATAATTTCTTTAAGGACTCAAGACCACCAAAGTGTGAATAGCAAATTATAACATGTCACCATAAAATGACTCCCACGATGTTTTGCGCCAGTCAGATCATACGATTCCTTACCATGCTCTCTGAGAAAAAAAATTTGATATTTCTGATTGCTCATAATGATTGTCTTACAACATTTATCTGCTATTTCAATTGTAAGTTTCCAGTATAAAGTGATCAAAAACTCTTTGAATTAAATGTACCATGAGTGCTAAGAATTACTTTCTAGATCTTTTTAATAAGGTTATACATGTGTATGAAACTAGATCGTTATTGAAGTTGGCCTTGTGAAAAATCAGCAACATGTCAAATTTGAAGGAGCAGCTAAGTTTGTTATTGATTTGTGATCACATGATTCTCACATAAATATCCTTATCATCCTTGAAATATATTTGCTTGGAAGCAATTGGTCTTAATGCATCACGCGATCGAATATATATATATATGTAAAGAATAGCCTCTATCTGGTTTGAAAATAATCACAATTATTTATTTTTTCAGAGAGCACGGTAATGAATCCTGCAATCTGATTGGTTCTTTAACCAATCAGCATTTTTCTATCTCTGCCCACGGGCCATGGTAATGCTTTTGTGAGCCGCTGAGTACATCCCTACTTACGCTGCCATTTTTCATAAATATATCTTGTTTTTCCAGCGGGGCAGTATTTTTAAGTGAAGATGTTGGTCACAACCTCAAGCTGATAAATAACTTATTAATCCTCTCTTTTCACTCTCTCAAATCACTTTGGTTGACTGAAAAAATATTGGTTTCAGAATGAATTTGTATTAGCAAAAGTGTTGTTACATGACAAGCAGCCTAAAAACCGTCCATAATTAATTTTAATCATTCACAAAATGTACCTAGAAAGTTAAACATGAGGTATTTGGTTAGAGTTTAACTAATTGATGGAAGTTTCATTTATTTAATCTTCTCAAACAATTTGTTCATAGTGAAAGAGTGAGCAAAGTTTTGATTTCAGTTTTATACAACAAATATACGCTCTTGGTGAGTCTTTCCAAGTCCGTTCAATTTGGACATTTGTACCATAAATTGCACAACAGAAACTGGAGGAATTCAATGAAAAAAGGCTGCATTAAATCTTGTGTCTTGTTGAAGTGTATCATTCGAATTTAACTTTTGTGGAGGAAAGACCAGATTTACACACCCCATAGCAGCAAACAAACGAGCAAACTCTCGCAACTTCAAAATAAAAAATTTGAATTTACTCACAATTACTTTCCTTGCCATTAACTTGATGAACAGAGGTAAATCTTCGTACACGAATTAATTGTCGATGAGAGTGAATAATATGTTCTGTTAGATCATAGACTGTTTTTGAATAAAACATTGTGACAGTCCTTGCCAAACTAGTTTTGGTGTTTTTCAAAAGTGTACATACTCTTTTTTTTTCCTTACATGCTCTCTGATTGACAGGTGTCAGATGGTGACAGATAATTGTAAAGATAATGTTCCAAAGTTTGTTTGGAAGCCTTTTAAATCATCTTTATAATTACTCAAATGAAAATGTTTTGCATCACCTCTATTTTATAAATACCATTTACTTGCTCAAAAACTGTTCTGTTTATGGACGATCTTACTGTATTTACAGCCCTAAATCATTCAGATTCTTTCAGAAAGAATTTCACTACGTTAGAAAAATAAATAAATATATTAATTACCCGCTAAGGGTCGGTCTGTGGCCTAGGGCAGCATTTTTGAGACCTCGGTCACAGTTTTTCACCATAAGGTCCTCTGTGGACATATATCTGTTCCAAGTTACGAAAAACTGTGATCCTTGAGGAACAGATTATATCCAAGGACAAATATGCAAGCATGTTTTTGCACAAAATAGAGGCTGTTGTGTTCATTATCCTACAAATATTTTGCAATGCATGTAAAAAAATTTTTTACAAGCATTGTCTTTGTTTTAAGGGAAAGTCCCCATCTAACCTCAACAACTAGAAAACACAGCAGCAAAGTGTACCATTGAAAACTGCCTCAAATATAACGTGTCATGCACAGCAAAATCCATATCCAATTAATTTGTTGAAAGGATTGTTGAGGTCTTTAGCGTGAAGAATTATTCTTGTCTTCCAAAAGTCTACTTACACTTCCACTGGGCCCAAAGGACAAAAGCTGGATAATATCACGTTATAGTTTTGAATGGTGTGAATCTTGAAAAGTCAGTGAAACTTTTAAGCTTACCTGTGACTTGCACCTGAATTTCACGTCTCCATATATCAGCACCAAGATCAGTCAACTCACAGCTAAATTCTCCGATTGACTTATCGTCAGCAGTAGTCACTTTAGAGATCAACAGAGAAACGCTTTGTGGAGTCGAACTTACGCTGAAGCGTTGCCGAAAATTAGAACTAACAGGACCAGCTTGTCCATTTGATGAAATGACAACTATACCATCACCATTAAATTGTAAAAGAACTGAAACTAAACTTGACGTCAGACTGTAGTTCCAATTCAATATGGCAGAGGATCCTTCATTAACCTGTAACTTGCCAGGGGTGAGCACTTCAGCTGGATTCAATGTGGTCTTCACCGGAGTTGGTTCATACCATGTGACACTTCCGCCATCTGAGGGAAAATATTTAGATCGACGCTAAATTACAACGATTCATACTTTCGATTTTATCCAAACAAGAATACGACTCCTTGGATTTGACTTCAAACACCGTATACATTCTGAGAGCCACAACAATCTGCTGCTGTCGAAATAAAATTAAGCTAAAAAAGGTACATTATGAGATGAACCCAAAGAAGAAAGTAAACACATAATATTCGATCAAAATCCCGGTTAAATACATTACCTGTGAATTGAGGTATAAGTAAGATCCATGCAAAGATAAATTTAAAATGAAAAATCATTTAAGAAATGTCCTTGATATCCAAAGATGAGTATACTGAAACAGACAGAGACTTTCATCGCCACAAGTCACAAGTCAACGACGAAGAAGGAACAAAGTGGAACTAACACGAGAACTGATTGGCTGTAGGGACGTTTGGGAAAATATAGAATGGAAAGGACTACCAACACTAGATATGGGACTAGCTGTTTTACAAACTGCCCAGAATCTAATGAAGCCTTTTAATTCAAAAATACGGCACGACTATATAAAAATAGAGAAAATATGTCCGCAAATTTTTACCTTTGAAACGATTTGATATTTAAATGACAAACCCTTAGTTGCAGCCTACTTGTGTAGAAATATTTTCGATTCCCTCTCATTTCGAGTTCTGACTTCACTCACACGAGATATTCAATGTGAAAAGTTTATTTAGAGGGTTTCCTATAGGTTTTCGAGATCCGCGATTAGGCTTATTTGAAGACCGGGATCCGGGAATTTACAGTAAGAAGGGAGCAAGATGCGGGATTGTTACTGTGAACGGGACACGGGAATCAGTAATTTTAAGAGGCGGGATTCGGGAGTCAATCACTTCAACGCTCCAGGAACCGGAAGTCCGTTGACGAGAATTTATGAAAAAACAGATCTACGTGAAAGTCCGAAAAAGCCTAGCGGCCACGCAACTACTTTATGGGATCGTGTCTCAATTCCTTCCACAAACGTGTTTAACCTGGTGAGTCGTATGACAATACACGTAGAGAATATTCACTCGCTTCTGCATTTATTACAAAGATCCACTTTGCACGGTGTTAAATTACACAAGAAACTTTGGAGATGCAGCCAAAGAAGGCTTAAAGGGGACAACCCGGTGGGTGGCCTATTGTTTTACAAATCCAAAGTCTTGGTATCCTGTACCCGAACGTACCCCGATCCTGCCATACCGGTATTCAAATTTTATCACCTGTATCTATAGTAATATATTCTCACCAGGGCTACCCACAAACAAAGCCTCAAGGATGTTATAAGATACGGCAAAGGCCAGCCCGAGGCGGAAGTGAGTAGGTAGCTATGCAGTGATCATAGTATCTTCTGGTTCTTTGGCAATCAGAAGGCCAAAACTGCTTATGATTTTCCATCAGTATTATTTACATCAGTATCCATATTCTCCATACTCTGGTACTGACAAGGAGAATTTTTTTAACTTGCTAAAACTCAAATAAAAATAAGGTTGAGCCTTGTGTTCAATGTCGGGGTACAAAATGTCCTTTAGATTTGTGAGATTTAAATTAACAACCCCCTGAGGTAATTAACCCTTTACACCCCAATATATCAGAGATATCTGGCAAAAGAAACCTTATTAATTATAGATTGGGCTATGAGACTAAGTAAATGTCAATCATAATGTTAATCAAATTCTATTGTACTTTGACAGCCAGCCCATATGCTGACAAAGCCACTTTAAAAAGACATCTCCTCCATCTAATTTCTTATACCTGTTTTTATTAATATAGATATAATTATAACTATTGTAGGCTTCCATGTGGTTTTGTCTCCAAAATGCAAGTACATTTAAGTGAAAGGTTGTAGAAAAAATTTGGTAGTAATGCACAGTTGTGAATCACTTCTAATTTATGTAATATTTAACTAAAATCAGGTAATTGCTTAGTTAGCCAGTAAATCTGAAGATATTAATATGTAATTAAATACTAGAGGGGAAAACTGGTTGTTGTTTAGTTGATTTTACCATAAGTTCAGTCAATGTTGTCTTTTCAATGTAAGCCCCTTTCCCCCCCCCCCTTTGAAATGTCAAATGTAATATATTATCCGCCCCCTCTCATGAAAATGGACGGCACTGAGAATGACTGAGGATGTGATATCACCAAAACTGGCGTGATCTGAGAACGGGGAAACTGACTGCATTATCCAAGAGTTTTACGCGGAACCGAAAGCTGCTTAAATATACTGCACCTAAGTTTGAGTCTGGCGCTGTTAAAAACAGTAAACACATCCGCTCAATAGTAATAGTTAAATAGATTTAACTATTACTTTTATCATTACACCTACCCTTGGCGTCAACCGAGCATCTTCGCAGATAGACCTGAGGGGGCAACAACAACAACTGTCACCTTTTGTCGGGAGAAAAATATTCGATCATTGGAACCGTGATAACAAAGGGCTTGCTTTCATATAATTTCATTTGATATTCACTTTCTGAGAAAAATTTAGATAGAAGAAAGAAAAACAACAAAAGCAGGCGATTCACTATTGTTGTGAGGGATTGTTACTATTTTTGGTCCTTGATGCGCATTGGTCGAACAGTGGAAACATAAAATCCAACATGGCGGCCTAAGTTGACCGAGCGATTTAACATGCTGGAAAGGTGAGTTCATTTTTCTGCTTAACAAGACAAGTACAACCTCTTGAGCTGACTGAAATGTTCTCTTAGTTTTCTTACTGAAAGGTTTAACTTCCAGCCTCACAAATATTTAAAAAACTACTCGTGGAAATTCTCCCTAGAATATACTGCCTTTAAAATCGTCGAGCGATACGCAAAATTTACAGCGTACATTATTTTGATTTGAACACGATTGTGAATCATTATTGTGACTTACCCACTGGAGAGTATTTAATTTAACTGATTACGATTAGATAGGGTCAAGAGATTTTTAACCACCCAAAATTTGCAATGTATACCGTGGCTTTTCGCAGGTTTATCATTGGTCATTTTACAATGTATAGACCTTTGTACGGATGCCAGTGTTTTTTAGAGTATCCCCTCTAGTTTTGGTGTCTTAATCTCATAACATTAATACACTGCTTTTTACGCTCTCAGTAGTAGTGTTACAAAAAATACAAAAGCGTGATTTAGTATACGTTGTTGGCGTCGTATGTGAATTTATTAAGAACGAGGCGAGGTATTCTAAAAGAAATCGCGATCACGGCAGTGGCAGTGAAGTTTTTCATTTCGGGGTGAGAAACTTGCAAACTGCAGAAGTCAACTGTAGACCTCACTGACAACCGACTGCTGCTTAAATCACGAAAGGGGAACCGCTGATAAACCGAACGTTAACTGTAAACTGAATACAAACAAAAACTGTAAACAAAATGCTATGCACGGGATTGCAGATTGAGTGCAGTTTATTGTTAAAGCATTTAATCCTAAAATTTTTAGTTTTGATAGCTCCTGATAATTTTGACCTGGTATGTTCTTGAGCTTTGGAGTATTATGGTGATTTCAGCTCTCATGAGGCTCTTTGGTTCTTTCATATGCCATTATTAGCCCTTCCACTCTCACATCAATATGCATATTCTCCATACTGTTCTTTATACATTTCCTGAGGTGCTGTTAAGGAGAAAATGTTTCACAATCAAAAGCATCTCAGTTGGCGTTCATTTTTTGTATTCTTGTGACCTTAATGTTTGAATTAGGAGTGATATTATAAGGAGAATTTAGATGTTAGTCACTCGCAGGGGTCAAAGGGTTCAATTAAAGTTTACTTGGGAAATGTTTGGGAAAGATAACTAAAAGATTGATCTTATAATCCTTGATCAGTTAGTTGAGAGTATTCTCCAAAGGAATGCTGTTGATGGTAAAAACAATATTCTAACAACTTGGGCAAAGTCAACAGCAGAGTCAATTGTTCACATCAAGTTGTCTCTATCCTGATTAAGATTTCTGCCCAAGCTGTTGAAGGGCTGCTCACTTCTACTGCAAACAGTTCTTTTTGGTACCTCTTTCACAAGGATGATCAGATCATATGATCAACTCCTGGGTTCAAACCATTTATATTAAAAATACTGGTAGCTGCAAGGTGGTTGTCTCTGATGGAAAACAAGATCAGGGACAATTGATCATGAATACTCTAAACAACCTCACAGTTAACTTTTTATCTCCCATGATCTGGTTGTCAATTCTCCCCTCTAGCAGCTGCATATTTCCTTGTAAATACGTTACAAGAATTAGGTGTTAGATTAAAGATTACGTCTTCTACCTGATAAGTTTGAGTATTCTCATGACCTCCTTGCTTGATAATGTTAAGGTATTACAAGGAGAACTTACATGTTAATCACTTTTGGGAACTATGGTAATCTTTAATTTTTTTCAGGGATACAACTTCAGACCTTTTTTGGTTTACAGTTAAATCAACACTCACTTCATCAAAGTTATACCAGTGAAAACATCTATATTATGAAAATAAAGACTGTTTCAATAGCAAAAAGTGAATACCTTGCAAATACTGTTATTCTGAATAAATACTTACATTGACCTGTAAATTGTTTTGAAAGATGTGTCATGATTTGAAGTTCAGTTCAGCTATTTCATTTACCAATTATTTAACTATTTAACTCCCATGAGTGACCAAGACATAATTTCTCATTACAATATCAATGAAAATATCAATTGGGGATTATCATAGTTGATCCAATTCCAAATTCTCCGAATTAACTACATAGGAATTATGTAGTAGAAAGTAAGGAGAATTACAAATGAGATCTTTGGGGTAAAAGTTTCAAGTATATGAACTTGGTGCTAAAATGAGTCAGATTTAAGACAGAGTACGTAGTTAGAAAATATTTGATATTGTCTTGTTGTGTTTTGTACTTTTCCTGCTTCGTGTATCATTGTCTAAACCACTTTTTTTGGCTGAATTTGTGAGTATTAAAACATGACTGATTGCTCAATGAAAGCTAATGCCTTTGCAGCAAATTTACATTGAAGAAGCTATGAAAATAAAAAAATTATTTAATATAAATATCTGTTTTGTTTCTGTCTATTTTGGGAACAACTTGATACATGATGGTGAGAGATTAGTTTACATAAACTCTCTTGAAATCCTTCTAGAAGAACGATCTAGTTACGCGGCCGTTTTTTCTTTTACCTTCGACAGGCTGCAACATAGTAGATTGAGAACTGCATATCACTGCGAGGAGTCAGTGGTTTAGTTTTAATGATAAAAGGCGTCTAAACGAATCTTTGATGCCTCCAAGTTGTCGAACTTAAAGATTGTTATTGATGAAGATATTTCGAATTTATTTTGCTTGATTACTTTCATGTGAATTGAATTACGCAGAAGTGAAATGTTTATACTAGCGTAACAGCTCCTTAGAAAAGAAACATACACAATGCAAAAGATCAACAAGTTGATATTCTTCTGGATTGTGCATATACTTGACATCTTTGGTCGGCTTATTTTCTACCCTTTTCAATCAAACTTTCGATCATTTAATGGCCTCTCCTTCGATAGAGTTCTTTGCGGTGCTGTGGAAAAGGCGCTGTTGTGACGTGGAATTGAAAGGGCTGAGATTCGATTCTTCGCGAAGACTCGGGTTTTTCCTTGTTACTCCTTGTGACAACAGCAATACATCTTCCTTTAACATTTCGATCTGCTTCTACGACTTGATACATGATGGTGAGAGATTAGTTTACATAAACTCTCTTGAAATCCTTCTAGAAGAACGATCTAGTTACGCGGCCGTTTTTTCTTTTACCTTTCTTTCTTTCACCTTACACGATGTGCACTATTTTCTTCCGCCGCTATGAGCCTATCTTTCTTGAAGAGTGACGTCGCTGCAAAAATATACCTTAGCCTATCGTAGGCGTATTCAGTTCTGAAAAAACGACTTCTTTTCTCGCTATGATGTATTGGCCAAATACTTGCGCAGTTTGCTATGAAGCTGGAAGGATTTTCCGTTTCTGGCGACCTTTGGATGCAGGAGGTTATTAAAGTTGGTAGATTGACGCAGCAGACATGTGTGCAAATATGCATTCATCATGAAAGCGCGCTCAATAGTTGAAGAAATGTCTATTCATTTTTATTTCAGACGATTTCCAGCCCCATGCGCAGCATGCGATAATTGCCACAGTCGTTTAGGATAAATTATCCATTTAGATTAATTAGACTAATTTCGCGATTACTGCCTCATCGTTTGATTTCAATGAGGTCATTCAAGTTTTTATTTGCCCATGTTCAAATTTTCAAAATGTGATTAATGATTTTGACGCGAGGAACCCTCGTTGAAACATTTGGCATTTTATACCATCATTGAGAATGCCTTGAGAATTTGAGGATCATTCAGTTTTTTTTTTAAATTGCCCGAAATTTTCCTGTAGATAATTGTCACACAGCTCAAGTCATTGTTTTTTTGTGATGTTTTTTGAGTCTATCCCTGTAAGGTCTTTTATATCTGTTCCTGATGTGTGCCATTCACCAGCGAATTTATAACTTAAATGTAACATCGCTTTCTCATCAAACTCAGGTCAAACAAACAGCACCAAGCCGAGATGTGTAAAAAGTTAGCGTGAATTGAAAAAATCCTTAACGTGAATTGAAGAAACCCTTAACGTGAATTGATCAAATTAATCAAATTAACAAGCTCATCTGAAAACCAGCCACCCAGTACACTCCTAAACCGAGAAGTTTTTCAAACATAAAAAGATTAGTAACCTAAGTCATCTTTCTAGTACGAGTAAAACATTCTGTGGTTGTGGTTGCGCAACGTGTCCAACTGTAAATAACTCCGCAACTTTGAAAGAGAGAAACACATCAGTCCTTGTGAAGAGGGCTTCATTACTTCTCTTCAAGACAAGACAAGCAGATTAATATTATGTAAGGTTTGGTACTACAGACCTTAATGTAAAAAATCGTGTTAGTTAGGAAACGATAATAGCTAAAATTATTTCTGAAGTCTTCGTCCATTTCAAATGTTTATTTTTACATTGTGCACGAAGAGTTGTGACAACTTGGGTTTTTCCAACTGAGGATCAACACTAACAAATTGTCTAGTTTGCTAACAGTTCTTTCAAGTGAGTTGAAATGTATTTAGTTTGATAGGCAAGTTACAAGAAGGGTGTAGACAAGAGTTTAAGAGCGATTTTATGTCAATTTTGTAAGAGTGTAAAAAATTTACCTTTTACAACAGTACACATTCACCGTCTTTCACATATTCTGAAACACAGACGCAAAAGAAATTAGCGTTCGAAAGGCAAATGCTGAAATAACGCAGTTATGAAACAGAGTCCTTATTTACATTTGGTTGTTTTCCCGTTTTTCGACTCAACGTTCGGACAATTCTGTTTGGATTTTTCTGCTTTTGGACATTTTTTCTCGTGGCTGTTGTCGTCTAGTTTCTTGCATCGTTCTGACGAAGAGCTTTGACGAGGAGCTCTTCTTCTATCGCTCTGATGAAGGGCTAACGCTCGAAACGTCAGCCTTTTAACTCTTTACGGTGTCCAATTTACCTTATCAACTCCTTATATAACACTAAATTACCCTGTTATACTCTTCCACCGTTGCAGCACCACAGTTACTTTAGAAACTCATACCCTTAATTCACTTGGTTTCTCAGTTGTAGCATATATTAAGTGCTATCTCAAATATCAGGAGAAGGCGCGAAAATAAGCTATTGTGTGCGGCAGTGGCATATAAACTGAATCAAGCTTCCCGTCTTGTCACAAGATTTTGCAGCCTGAAAAAGCCAAAAAATAAAAGTAAGTTTTTCGAAAGCGAAACCGAAGTAATACGCTGTACTGTCGAGACTTAGTAGACCAACTCCTCTTGCCACTATCAGATTTATCATATCCTTTGTCTTCGCCCGAGTTTCCTGAGAATCCTGACTTTCCAGGCATATCTAAACTTTATATGTACTTTCGATGCTAACACGACTGACTTTGACTCTAGATCTCTTGCTAAGCTATCTTTAAAGTGTGACTATGCTGTTTGCGCACGCCAGTTTATATATGTTTGTAAGGGCGGATATTTTCATTGTTGTGTCATCTTCTAATGAGCTCTCAGATTTCGCCGAATGATTTATGCTTCATATTTAAAAGAACAACTTATATTAGGATCTACAGCTGTTGCTTTATGTAATGAAGCATTTTTGCAGTACACGTAAAACGAATTACATCATTTAAATGATGTAACGAATCCAGCCTTCACAGTTACCCAAAAAGCGGTGAAAGATTAGTTTTGACTCTTTAAGAGAAATACATTGCTAAGAAAGAGCAGGATAAAGATAGTGGCATAGAGATAAAGGAGACCGAGACTGATGTGCTTCTTGAGGAACTCATCGAGACAGCGAAGTATTATGAATCAGAGTGTAAGGATGAAGATGAAGAGCATGAAAGAAAAGTTCAGAAAGGAAAGGCTACTGCCGCTGGTATGCCTCAAAAAGCAATGGAAAGCCCAGGAGAAACTCTAAAACGGAGCCAATCGGATTTAGAAGAAAGTGGTAAAGAAAAGCCCAGAAAAAGAAGATCAAAGTGTTCTGAAGCAATCTTAACTTAAGAGAGATCCAAACAAAAGTAGATCAATGCATGTCACAATACTAGAGTACATTCAGTATGACTGCATGAAATTGAGATGAATTTAAATAGTACAAAATTAGTACGTTGAGCATCTTTTGTCCCACTGGTTGATCAGCATTAGTTTGATCTATTTAGTTGGTACTGTTCCTTACCAATGTTGAATACATTCTAATTTTCTTCGCCTTATTAGTGCTACTTATCAAAAATTACTCATTAGATTTGCAGAGGTTTATTATTTATACCCTATATAATAAACAAGAACCTTCAAATTTTACTCTTGTGTAAATACATAGTGTTTTTTACTTCCTTTAACTTGCTACACCTTTACTACACCTTTTTGCATGGCCAGACCAAGAACCTAAATGTTGACCTTGCAGAGAAGGAGGAATCTGGTAAAAAAATTGGCTATTAGTATTGCCATAGAGACAAGTTTAAGCATTACACAGCAAAACTGAGACTATATACATCTTACCTACTGGGCTTAAAGCTGTCTTCAGATTTTTTTTAAATATAAAAACTTAATTAAAGTAGTTACTTATAAACCAAAAATCCACTCTATTGAGATCCTGTCACTACTCATTGATCTGTTATATTTTTCCATGAGAGGATTTGGTGCAACTATACAGAAGGGTGTTTGCAGGTGAACCCTTAAAGGGTAGGCAGAATCTCCATACAAACAGAGGTTCCCCTCTGGTGGAAAAAGTATATCTGGGCAGTCCTGAGTCTGCAAGCATGCCGGCATCATGCTTCCTATCCTATGTGGAAAAAATGTCAATAAAGAATAACATTACCGGTCAGTCTATATCAGCTCTACATCAATATTCGTCGCTTGAATTCTCACAAGAAACATATTTCTTGTTTCAACACTACAGATTGGCCTCACTGTCTCATCACTGAAACCAAAACAATTTTTCAAGGCAGCACCCCTATCAGAAATTGCTTGTGCATACTCTTCCAGTTTGGCCGGGTTTAAAAATGTTTGATTCCAATTAGTCAGTCTTTGTTGGTGGTTCTCATAAATATAATTCATAACAGTGCTACTTATCATAGACAACTCAGGCACTGGTCGACCAAATCTTTGTTATAAACCACAGTATCGACATGGATACGCCAATCTTCTAAGTAAAATGCAAAGGCCTTCCAGTCCACCAAAAATAGTTCCTTGAGAACAAACCAAATCTGCTGGTATTTGTAGAACATCGGCAATAAAGGGATGTCGTTTTTTCAGAATCTGAATTCTGCTTTACACTCGTCTGGTTCCATATGGTCAAAGGAAAATCGCTGATAGTCTTCATACGGAAGATTTAAGTTCTTTGAAGAGAATACATCATACAGCAAAATGAACTCTTCATCGTTTATGACCTCTGATGAATAATAAAGTGTGAAAAGATCACGCAATTCTCTAGAATTAGCAATGATAGTTTGACGTCTTCCAAATTCCAAACGTATTGGAGTGTCTTAATGCCAAATTTCCCGCGTAAACGACGCCGTACTCTAGCCAGGCTCTCCTCCGTTATGACGTTCTCGATAGAAGCCCTTGTCCTCAATCTTAAGGTCCCTAATATGCATATTCTCCAGACTGTTCTCCATACATTTTTCAAAGCGCCGACAGGGAGAATTTGAGTCACAATCAACAGCTTCTTTTATTGGTGATCATTTCCTCGATTCTCATGGTCTTAATGTGTTAATCTAAGGTGATATTGCATGGAGAAAATAAATGCTAATTGCCCTAAGGGGTAAAAGAGTTAAGGAAGGCAGAAAAAATCTAGTACTAAGGTAGAAAATGATAGTGGCCCTCTTTGAGAGGACTTGTGCTCCGATGCGAAAGAAATAAATAAAAATGTGTGGAAATAACTATATAAATGAACTGTTAAAGGATTAATCAATGGTGAAGTAAAGAGACAAGGAGCTGAATAAACAATTTTTTAATCGTTTTATTTATTTATTTTTTTATTGGTAAATGAATGAATCGATGAATAATTGCCCTAATTTAAATCCTTGACATTGGGAATACAGGTACATGGTTCTATTTAGCACTACTCAACAGCGTTAACTGGACATAAATACTTAGTAGTATCGTTTTTCTTAATTGAAGCACGAGTATATCTGGCTACAAGATTTTGAGATTCTCCGCGATGAATTGTGGTCTCTTACGGGACCGTTATCGAGTCATCGTAGCCCAAATAACGGCGGTGTATGAGACATCACACGCTTCCGGCCACAGACTCCCTGCTCCACTCCACCCGATACGCATTTACAGTGTTCACTTCATACAAACATTTTAATATTTCCATAATTTCTGAGAAAAATAGAGAGGCTGCGAAGGGTCTGTGCCCAGATGTAAAGCCATTTTTGTTTCCCTTCCCTAAACATCGGTGATACAAGGCACAAGCAATGAACTAGTCTAATTTGTCGGAAAAAATATTTTATAAATTGTTCTGCTGTAAGTATTTGACTAACAATATTTGAATTAATTCATATTAATCGAATTAATTAACATTAGTTGAGGTTTTTAGAGCGGAGGGACAAAGCCAACTTGTCTCTTAACTCACTCACGTAGCTAATTACTGTTTGCAAACATTCCCACAGTCAATTTGTAAAGCCAGGAAATTTCTTTGGATACCGACACATTGTCTTAGCTGCGTCTTGGTCACCAACTTTTATTATTTCCTGTTTTAAAACCGCAATTCAAACCTGGTGTAGGTTAATTAGCTTTTCTCTAAAGGGTTGTAAACAACCTATCTCTTTGACTCACATTTGCCTTGCATTAGAGGTACTGGCAAACAGGTAGGGTCGCTTTTCTTGACCAAAATTCCTCGAGCGGGGGCTTTACCTGTTTAAGTGAAGTAATGCTTTGCTTCGTTTAAAACCAGGTTTCACCCTCAGTGCCAGAGGGTTATTTTCTTTAAAAACCGTTATCTGTGAGCGGCAAAGCCGCGATTGGGAAAGAGAATCCCTCTTGCAGGTGTAAAGTTCGGGTATAAAGCGAACATTAACATTTTAATTTATATCACTTTTCAACTTACTGTGGAACTAGTAGAAGAAGTGGTTTCTTCATTGCCAAATCCAGGAATTTGAACAATGGATCAGTCTTCGTCGCTGTTATCTCTTAATGACTCATTCTGAAACAAGAATAAGATAACCGCAAGTGTTGGCTGAAAGAAGGTAAGGGTACTATTCCCCAGAAAAGTATTTATTTTGTAGCTGTCCGGCCGACCGACGAGCCTACCGAGTAATTCTTGGGTTAACAGGGCTTTTGACGGGGAAATTAAAGAAACATGACTATACCTTCCTTAATTTGATGGCTTTTTTCAGTGCGTCTTCCTCGCTTTCTTGCTGGTAAGCTCGCATCCTGCTTTGGCCGTCATCTGGAGTATTCTCAACCCCCGAAACAACTTCGGCGTAAGTTCTTTTGGCTGACGTAGTTGACCAAATAAAGCGAAAAAAGCAAAATTTCACAGCGGCTACTTGAGAGAATCCGAACTTCGAACCAGATACCCGGGCGCACAAAGTACTACCGTGAAATAATGCAATACTTCTCGACGAACAGTGAAACAAATGTTCCTAGAGTAGGTGTGATTTTGTAACTTTGCCGAGTCTGTCTTTGTCAGATAACAAATGAATCATTTAAAAAATTGAAATTATTAGAACTTCTTTATTTATTTATTTAGAGATTACATCATCCTGCAAATAATGGCTTTGTCTTTGGTTCACTTTTCTTTTTGGGTGAAATGAATGAGTTCTGTTGAATGAATCTTAACTAAATCACTGAAATATATTAAAGTTCACACGGCAACCAGGTGGACAATCAGACATAGTTTGATGCTACTCTGGTTTGCCGATTTAATGAATGTAGCCAAAGAAGTTACAATTCATAGACCCTAATATGGGTCTATGAATTGTAAATTCTTCGGCTACATTCATTAAATCGGCAAACCAGAGTAGCATCAAACTATGTCCAAATCACTGAAACATTAGCCTCACTAAACCGAGCTGATACAATGAAATTGTAATGAGCAATGATACTTAGAGTGGGGGAGGGGTTGAAGAATGTTTGTGTATTACTTATGTATTCATGTATTAATTGTAAGTCAACTCAGACCATAATTAATAACAAATACTATTAATATAATATATACTATATTACATTATATTGTTTAAAATATCATTATCATTTGTTCTATTAATTAATTATTATAAGTAGTGGTAGTATCAAATATACTTGTAACCACGACCCACGACCCACGACGCACGACCAGCAGTCAAACTCCGAAAAAGTGATACGCGATCTCTGTTCTTCTCTTAGTTATTAGTTGCCAGACGGCTCTCAGATCCGCCGTAACCTTTGCATAAATCTTTGTTGGTGGGCTAAGCTCGTCGTGCTAAATGCGCATGCGCTAGTTGTTATCGAGCCTCTAGAATTTCATGCTCTTCGCGTGTTTGAAATCTTTAAAATAGTAGCAGTGAGGTTAATTCAAATTTAAAGAAGGGTTGATTACTATATTAAGTTAAACATTCGCGATTCTAATGGCAGAATGAGCAGATGGTAAAAATAGATGGAGAAAAGGTCTAAGTTTACGTTTTCAGCAAGAGTTATGCATTGTCATCTAAATCCTGTTTTTAATTGAGAATTAATGTGATAAATGAATGACTGTGAATCATTTAGTGGGTTTGTTACATGTACAAACCAACAAAGTGACCACTTCCCTGGTTTGCTTCGTAGCTCAGTTGGTAGAGGAATATACCAGTATCGCAGAGGTCATGGGTTTAACTCCCGTATAGGCCTGCATGTTTTTAAGGCTTTATTTTCTCTACAGGTTAAGTGGTGTTCATTACTGCAAAGATCACTCTCATATTCAAATAAATGTATCTCAGACACATATATGTTATAGATATAACCTAAAATTGCTCGCAATGATTTCAATCAGTTTGGTTTGTTGTGTTTTGTACCAAAGATATTAGAAGATTTTTCCTTGGATTTATATCAGGAAAAAAAGCTTTTGATTTATTAAAACTGTAGATTTTGAAAAATCTACCCAATGCAGAATTCTATTTTCTTGTAGCGAATTGAATTCTCATTCTTAATAGTAATTTTCTGATATCTGTAAATGTTTCTCCGAAATGATGATAAAGACCAAACATAATGAGCATTTAGATATATGACAATGACATCGCTAACACTTGTATCATTTGCTCTGTAATTTTTGAGCTTCAAAACGTTAAAATGGTCCCAAAGATGGCTTTAATTTTTAATTATTGTAGCTGACACTTACACTGTTCTGTTTGTTACAGTATTTATCACATCTGTAAGGTATGACAAGTTCCTTTGGTGCGTACATAAAGGGTTACAAGGTCACCCTTTCTTTTCTTAACGGCCACTAGCCAAAAGTAATTTCTTTAAACGGCCCATGAGAGCGAAAAATACCAATTGCGTCGATTTACATTTCATTTAACTTTATTGAGGTATTCAGACCGAGATGTAATGTGGATATGCAATTTTCAGAGCGTTATTCACAACCCTCGCAGATTATGTTCGTCTCATGTCAACAACAATTATTAGACACGAACGCATACTGTGGTCTGCCTGTGGTGCAGTTTTTGCAAGGAAATCTGGAATGGCAGGAGCTAACAAAACCCAAACTAGATCAGAATTGGAAAACCTCGAAACCCGATATATTGACAAGTTGTTTTACAAACAGCCCGGAATTTAATGAAGCCTATCGATTTAAATTACTTAAAAGCCTAATGAATCAAGGAAAATCTGTCTTGATCGTATAATTCTGTGATGAACGAGAGAGGAATGAAGAGCCCTAACCCTCCTAGTTCCGCTTTGTTTCCATCTCGTCAGCTGCCGCTGAAAAAAATATCAAATTATTTATATTTATTCATATAAGGGCCTGTCTACATGTGGGTTGGGCACCCCAGGTAGGTGAGGGACCCCAGCTAGTGGAGGTAACCCGCCTGGCCGTGATCGTTCGCATTTATACTTATGGCGGAGTCTGAGAGATCGAAAGCACCAAGAAGCGGAAATACGTCAGTGTTATAGGACTTCCTGGGCTGATTTCATAATTTACTTTCTGTTTGACTTGTGGATCGAGCCGTTCTAAAGCTGTATTTAACAAAGTGTTGTGAGGCTTTCTGTATATTTTCTCGTTTCTCTTGTGAAGCGCGAATGACCGAAATTTTGTGAGATTGCTGGTCTGCTTGTAATTGTTGTTAAATTCTTTAACTAGTTGTCAACTTCCCGATCGAATGCCATGATCGCTTGAACTTTGCACAGATAATTTTAACTTTGTTTCATTGAAATGCAAGACTTAAATAATGCGCAGTTTAAAAGAGACAACATGGCCATTATGACTTTCATTGTTAAAAATTCTAAGTGAAACAAAGGATCAGAATCTCAGTACTCTCTAAATATGTTGGGGGATGATTAAAATCGATAGAAACTGAGTGAGCCCTTTGATTTTTAAACAGTTTTTCTTTATTTTTACAGAATAACTAGGCCATTATAATCCCATTGCAACCATTTAGAAAGTTTCATAAAAGTTAAGATTTTGTGATGAAACTGATCAGTACATGGCGAAAAACTTACTTCTCTTGATGAACACCATCTAAACATGGTTAAACCGCTGGTTCAAAAAAATATTACCGTAAAAATATTACTGTTTTCCCTACTGGGCCACCTTAATAAATAAAGGAATTTTTTTTATGACAAAAGATTCATCCGCTAAATTTCAAAATAAAACAAAAGGAACAGCAGATGCAACATTGGAATATTTTTTGTGTGGATTCGTAGGACATTTTAAAATAAAATACACGTTTTTTGTAAAAAAGCTTATAAAAAATCTATAATGCTAGGAGAAAAAATAAGGGTTGCAGCTTTAAAACTCGTTAGTACAAAATAGTTTGTCTTTCCAAGACTGAAAGTATAAAAATATGTAAGAATATGTGAAAGCTGCACTTTACCTCGCTTCGTTGTCAAACAGCATGTTTTAAAGAGTTGCTTAATCAGCAAAAAATATGGCTAAATGTAAAATATATAAGGAAAATAGAAAATGACATCACAGCGCTGCCATGTTCATTACTCCATCCTTTCATGTTGGAGAAATCACTCGCTCACACCGCAAGATCGTCGACATTCACGTAGAGTCGATCATCGTAATTTTTTAAGTTTATCAGCCCCTTCAAAAAAAAAGACATCGAAAAAATATGAAAACTGGATATAAATTATATTATACTCTGTTAAGCTTTCGAGGGTTTCTTCATTTTTTACCTAGAAAGGGAGTATGTTGCTGATACAATTAATTCTAGATAGAGAAGTCTAAGATTGATTGTCGAAAAACCAAATAACCTTAAACTTAACCCTTGAAAAACTAAGCCCAAAGTATTCACATCTATCAATCAGCACAAAGGTTACCGTCAACCTTAACCAATAGAACTCAAAGTAGAATCAGGCAACCTCCTTTAAGCGCGGAAAAACGTTTGTGATCAGGCTGGGATTAGTTTAAGGTTTCACGTTCGCTTTCCACTTTCGAAACTCAATTGAAAACTGCTGTAAAAGAGAAATAAATTGAAACCATAAACTACGTCTCGAAGCCTTCATGGTGACACCGTTATCAAGTTTAGTCGATGGTGGTAGATTCTAACAATCAAACTTTGAAAAGGAAAAAAAGAACACAAAGAGTCTCTTTGTAAAATTTTCATTTCTACCTTATGCCGGTTTTCCATTTCCTTGAGTTTGTTTCTCAACTTCTCAAAAGATGGTCTTAAGTTAGGGTCCTCTTTCCAACATTTTGTCATTATGTCATACCTAAAAGGACGTGCAAAAGTAGTTTAATTAGAAACGGTTTGACCTATCCCAAGTGAACAACCTTTTTGGTCTAAAAATTCCATCTTGTTATAATAAAGGACAAACGATTTATACAACAGATATCAACTCGTAATGGTGTACATCTTGTTTCATTTACCTTCATTCTACTGCTTCAACAAGTACAGATGGTTTTATCTTAAGGCTCACAAGTAACTCGAACAAAAAGCGGCACAAATACGTACGATAAAAGCCATCATGAGACAGTAACAACACGATATTATCATACAACTTATTATCCACATGTTGTGGTTTAGGCATTCTGTATCCCTCTTGAAGCAAGTTTGCAATCTTCCTTCCATCCATCCTTGGATAAGGTGAACCACCTAAATAGAGGAGGTAATGTTAATATAATCTAAAATGAAAAGCTCTACAGAAGTATATTAAAGTTCACATGGCAGTTACGGAGAAAAGTTTTTGTATAGCCATTTGCCTTTAGGACATTGACAACATATTTCCTCTCCTCAGCCTTCGAATCGAGTGAAGATGGACAGACCAAACCCTCAAAAAAGGCCGCTAATTAGTGATCATATAAAAGGACCTCTTGTTGCAGCGTTTAGGTCACCCCTGATGAAGGCACTAGACAGGAGTGTCGAAACGTTGGGTCTATGAATCGTAACTTCTTCTGTTACATTCATTAAATCTGCAAACCAGAGTAGCGTCAAACTATGTCTCTACAGAAGTATTTCCATTAATAATTTTTCCGGTTAAGGCTAGCGACTTTGGCAATCTAAACCGGCTTGGTATGACCGAAAACTAATTCTACATAGACTGGTAAAACCTGTTTACTTCATGACTTCATGTCCCTCCAATTGCTGAAGCTAAAATGACTGGACTGGTAATCTGCCTAGTAACTTACCAATTGTGAAAATCTCATAGAGGAGAACTCCGTAGCTCCACCTGTAAAACAAACGGGATTCATTTAAGGAAGTAAAATTTCTTCCCTACAAAAATGTAATAAAAACATCTTTGGTGGTAAAGAGAAGGGGAGATGGGGTGAGGAGGGACACATGCACAGTGTCATAGGAGTTGATCCCTGGTCACTACCCATAAAAAATGAGGATAACCACTCCTCACTGAGATGACCTCACACCAGCAAAATAAAAAGACCAAAATACAAAAGTAACCAAATAACTTTTTGCAGACCTGAAAACAGTTCGTACAAAACCATTCTCATTAAGCTTAGTGCAGTGTTCATATCTTCCTTGTACTCACACGTCACTCCTTGTAGAATATTTTCCGTAAAGCAGCGCCTCAATGGCAGTCCATTTTACAGGGAGACGCCCCTGAATAAGAAGCAAAAATTTAAGGAGTTGGCGTAGTCCTTAAAAAGTATTAATGCTCCCAATGGTAACAACACTGAAACGAAAGTTCCAGAAAACGGAGCAGGATTTACTGAGCTTGTTTTCTTTGAGCAGTCAATCCAGTGAGGCATCTTCAGCCACACAATCCAAGGCTTACGAGAACATTGTCTTTTCTTAAAATCATTCATACCCTCGTTTTTTTTTCGTAAATGTTGTCCACTTGCACATCTCTGGCCATTCCAAAGTCCGTCACTTTGCACGTTTCCCCTTCTCCAACCAACACATTACGAGCTGCAAGATCTCTATGAATAACCTTAAAAAAAGAGAAATGTTTCTTTTGGAAAACAACCTTTAGCGAAATGAGAGGCTTGAGGGTGACTCAGTGATATGGGATGACATCCTAGGCAATGAGTCCACAATTCAACAGAAAGTGAGGTATATTGAGTGGCAAATGAGGCCTTATTCTGTAAGGATGGTCCTCAAAGAATAATGTTATCACTCACCGGTAACGATGACAAATAGGACATTCCATCAGCGATTTGCCAAGCAATCTTCATCAGCTGCTGTGAGGTCAGATTTGTTTGTGGTTTGATATCTGGGTCTTTGTAGTAAGTATCATTTAATCCACGGCTTTTTCTTAGGTAACCCAGCAGATCTCCAAAAGGAACATATTCGATCAACACCAACAGTGGCTCTAGGGAGACAAACAAAGTTCCGCAAATACTCGGTTACATGACGCAGAAGGAAGCAAAATTACAAAGAAACGTCACTCTCTAATATGAGCCACAGTTACTTGGAAGAGTACGACGTTTATTCAACATTTATGAGAAAATAAAGTACTAACTACCGTACGATTCGGTTATATTCACAATTCTAGTAAATCTATTTTTTTCACCGAATTTTCTCAAAAGTTAGCAGGAATGGAAAAAAATTGGGTGATGGAGTGATGGGGCGAGGTAAATGGATTATACCCTTCAACAAAGGCCCCCTCAAAATCAACGGCGCGGTGATCGGTCGAGTAGATATGATATCCTAACAGTGACATTCTAAGAATCGATTTTAAGACAGTTACTTAGGCCTAGACTAGGAGTGCCGCGCAGACCTCTGAATGTGAGGCACACGAAAAGTACGGTCTCTACTTTTCGTACCATCACTTCCCGAGTCAGTTTTGTTTCCGCCAGGTCAATTCCTACCCGTTTTATTGAGTTGTTTCGAACCAAAAGTAATAAAGTATGTTTTATATCTCAAGTATCTTTAAAGTAAGGTCGGTCTTTTATCTTAAATAGCAATATTCCCTGCGTTAAATAAGTTTTGTTTCCGTGGCGTCCATTTTAATTTGCGCGACTAGCGAATGTTTTGTTTTCCTTTGTTTGAATAAGTGAATTTATTACCTTTAATAACAAGGAGAGGAAAAAAATACACTGGTTGTTATTGTTAACAAAGTCATAACTGCAAATAATAGACTGTTCTATTTGAAAAAATACCACTCACCCAGCGCGAGGCAATAATCTAGTTATTTATCTTACGGAAGTCACAAGTACACGCAACAGAATTTTGCTTGAATCTTACTCACTTTACTCCACTTGCTTGTCGTACGCGGAAAAGGTCGTACAACGGAGATCTGTTCATGCACTCGCACGTGAAGCATTTCTAGTACAAACCGACTCAAACTGAGTACGAATGGACTAAATTTGGGTACGAAACGACTCGGTACGGAACAACTGGATACCCTTTTAAAGAGTCAAATATTGAGTACTGTACTCAATAGGCGCCTCCTCTCTGATAAGCGCCCCCCTCGAATCTGTTTTTTTCTAAATAAGCGTCATTGTTTTATTGGGTAAGCAGTCTCATTCCAATGAGCGCCCTAATTTGTTTCGGTGATAGCACTGGTAGAGTAAATGTACATTAAGATCAACCGTGTTACATCTTCGCTTA
>NW_026709789.1:127500-225000 GCF_030620025.1 Pocillopora verrucosa | reverse complement strand
GAGTAGTAATTTACCAGGCCCCGGTTGTTCAAAGCTGGGTTAAGGTAACCCGGGGTTAGTGTGAAATTTGATTTCAGGTCTGAAAACTTTAAGAGAAAATTCAGTTCAAATCTTTTTGCTTGCAATTTGATCGTTGGATATTCTAAAAAGAATAGTGAAAATTTTCCCAAAAAGACTTTTGAACAAAGAAATAAAGAAAGCTGGATTAAAATTTAACCTTGGGTTAGAGCTAATCGGCCTTTGAACAACTGGGCCCAGGTATGTAACAAAAGCAAAATTGTGTCCTTCGACTCAAAAATTTAAAGCTCGATTCAGTTGGACAGGAGTTGGGTATTTTTTTAATTTTCAGGAAACTAAAAGTCATAGGTGTCTATGAAGCACTAAATCAGATTAAAGAATGCTTTACCTGTTTTCGTCCCACTTGGAAGCTCTGAAGATTCTACAAAAAATACACTTGATTAATTTGAGGAAAACAAGCATGGCTGCTATTTTTTTGGACTCAAGTGGGCCACACATTAATTTTTTTCCATAAACAATCTCAGAAAAAAAGATGTAAATGAACCATGTTCTAAAACTACTGAACAAAAGAGAATTTAAGTAAATAAAAAGCACAAGATATTGGGAAACATACTAACCATTCCTTACATGTTTGCATAGAAATCAACAGTTAACTTGACAAAATGCCAACAAATTTAAGGTGCGCACACATGATGCATACACTTTCCTATCAGTGCTCAAATAGGGGCTGATTGTGGTTGTCATTGTTATCAATACCATTACACACCAAGTTTTCAGATCTCTGTGTAAACCTACTATGGTAACAATTTTGAGTTAAATATAGTAACTTTTAGAAATTTTTTTTTCTGCACCGAAAAAAATATGCTTACAATCAAGTACAGGGTGAGGACATTCATTAATCAACTTGCAAAACTTTTGTATGAAGTGTTATGAGGACTTACCCACATAGGACCTGTCAAGTGGTGATGTGGCACCTCTACCTGTTGGTTCCACATCAGGTCTTTTCCCTTTTATAGCACCAACACTGAACTCTCCTAGCTTTCCATCTTTCACATAGTCATTAAGTGTTATGATAACATTTTGTTCCTTTGTAGTGGAATTGAATTTCAGTCCAAGGTCAACAATGATACTTCCACACCTTGGGACAGACATTAACTGAGGGTTAGAGTGATATGAAATGGGAAATAGATGACAAAAGAGAAAATAATAAAATTTCTAAATTTAAATATTTGGAAGTGAGAGCAACTAGCAGTCATCTAAATCCATTACTGTAATGCACATACCTCACACCTAACAACTGCATGCCTTCATAGCCAAGTTTATCAGCAAAAGCCTCCTCAAGCTGCAAGTAAACGTTTCAATCATTTTTCTTAAAATGTTAGTGTACATGTATCACACATAAGACCAAATGAAGATGACACCAAATATTAAAGATTAAATTGAACATGGCTGTTTTGCTGAGCATTGGCTGAGAATCAGTTTAATCATAATTGTTCTTCTTCTCGTCACTTACCTCTTATTTTAATTTGGAAAGAAAGCACCAGGCTTCTTATTACCCTAAATACAGACCATAGGCAAACACTGAATAATAAAAAGATTGTGACAAGCCTTTCAAGTACAAGATTTGACAAAACTCTGACAGACTGCGTGCAATCTAGGAATTCAAGAAATAATGTAGAGCGAAATGAAATATTCTCCACAAATTCTTCACCAGCCAAATTTCCTTTTAATTATTATACAGCCAGCACATCAGTCTCTGACCCTGAAATAATCAACACTCAGTGATAACTGTAAAATAACAATTTAGCGGGTATTAGTGAAGTTCAACACAGGTACACAGTTTATTTGTGAGAAAAAAAGTCCCTTCATGTAAAATATTGCATATATAATTAATAGCTTTGGCAACAAGTTATGTGTACATTAACTTACTGGTTTTTTTAATTTCTCCAGTAATAAGTGGTTGTATTTTCCATCTAAACATGTTTCACTTGTGATAACAATAGTTATGTTAATCACATTTCCTCCAATGTCTGTGAAGTAGGAGACAAATCATTACTGAAAGATTTACTCAATCTTTAGTTGATACACTGGTATTCCATTTGAAAACCAATGTTTTGTAAAACTTCAAGACCGTTCTAAGGTTATCTAACCCATAGATAATTGAGACATCTGTTGCTTTCCGTAAATGGCTTGTAACAAGAACAACTGGGGTTTCTGCCATAGCTTACAAGATCCTAATCTCAATTTTCCCAAAAAAATTCCCTCACAATTACAATTTTCCCTGTACCTAGCTTGTCAGAAGCCCTGACTATAGTTTTTACCCTACTTTTGATACTCAACCCTGTATAAACTATCTGAAGTTTAATTGCTGCACTGCTTTCTGTGCATGCACATTGTAAGTATTTAAAGAAAACAGAGAGTTATCCATCAAGAAAAAGGAAAGGCACTATATGGGCTTTTACAACCTGACAGGCTAACCCCTTGTTCAACTCCAAGAACCAATCAAAATGTCATGTTGGTACGTGTTTGAAGATACAGCTGTTAGAAGCATGACTATAATATACATGCGACTTACAAACATTGGCAGTTTTTGAATCATCTCCATACAGATTGGCCACTCTGCAGGTATAGCTGGTATCATTCAGGACATGTGAAATTTGAAGAGTATTCTTGTTACAAACTTGTTCTGGGTCACATGGAGTCCAATTGTAAGTAGGTGGAGGGTTCCCTTCTGCTTCACAGCTAAAAGTTACACTTTGTTGTACAACAACAATATACTCGGGTTGAAATCTACCAATCTTGGCTGGAGCTGTAGATCAAGTTGGAAAATAAAAAATCAGATTAAAAACAGCATCTACCCATAGATATATCTGAGTGACTTGTCTTCAATAGCTACTGTGAGGGGTCGAACCCTACCAGTACACTTATATGCAAGAGGGCATTCTTTATATCTAGTCGAATGTTTTTTCTAGTTCAATTCACTTATGCAGGTTGGCAAAACATTCTCCTAATTTGTCTATTGTGGTTTCAATGAAATAACTATTGTCTGTATTATAACTAGGTGATCCTCTTGCCATCTATAGATGCATGTTAGATAAATTACTGATAATAAAATTTTCATAGTATCTAATAATTAAAGGGAGAACTTTTTCAGTCACTCAGAAAACCATTGAGGTGATATTGGTGATATCACCCATCCTTGGAAAAATTATCCATTAATTACCCTTTAGTTAATGCTTTTGACACATAAATTTCATATGTAACCCCTTTCATACCATGGATGGAGCTTGGAAAAGAGCTCTATACAAGAGCTGACTACTTATGTCTTCCAAGCGATGAAAACAAAAAGAGGTTTTCATCAGCATTTTTATTCTGGATTTTTTTGATGGTATTTCTAATTTTTGGGACAGTTTGCACCCAAAAGCAAGCAGATACAAATCATGTTTTCTATTTAGTTATGCCACAAGAGATTAAAAGTTGTGAAAAGTATAATTCTTGATGAAGGGCCAGTTCCAAAAAGGCCAAAGAAGACCTCACTAGCAACTTCTAACCTTCAATTTTTGTGGTTAGAAGTATGGTAACTAAGAATGAGTCTGACTGTAAGAATCAAACATCTTGGGAAATGAAAATTTTCAACCCCCCCTTCAAATTTTGCATGCAGTTAGGCACTCAGGAGGGATGCACAAAAATGCCCTTTTTAAAGGTTGCAGCACTCTTGTTGCCATGGTAACAACAGCTGCTTGTTTGAGGCCTGGGACCTCATTTTCATACAAAAACGTTGCAAAAAAAGAGTAAAATGTTTATTTCTCTATCTCAAGCTAAATACAACATTACAAATTGGCACTTGTACCATGCTTAGTGACATCATTCATCTTCACTCTAATTTATTCAATTTTCTCTGGGAGTGAATGTGAACACACCAATAGATTATTTATCTCAGTATAGATTATTCATCTCTTACCCTTGTTGTCGGGTAAAAAAAAGTAGAGGCAGGCCTGCAGAGATTTTTACATATTTAAAAACTAAAATATTATAACCAGCTAACTGGGTAGTTTTAGTTCCAGAATCAGTACACTTTTGGAGAAATTCAGATAAAAATTTTCCCTGTCTTACTCGAAAACAAAAATGACCGAAACTGTACCAAGATGAATAATCTATTGGTGTGTTCACATTCACTCCCAGGGAAAATTGAATGAATCAAAGTGAAGACGAATGATGTCACTATGCATGGTACAAGTGCCAATTTGTAATGCTGTATTTAGCTTGAGATAGAGAAATAAACATTTCACTCTTTTTTTTGCGACATTTTTGTATGCCTAACTGCATGCAAAATTTGAAGGCGGGTTGAAAATTTTCATTTCCCAAGATGTTTGATTCTTACAGAGACTTGTTCCTAAATATCTAGTGATTAAAGATGTTATTCACAATATCAATGGCTTTAATACCACTATTTTAGCTCACTTTAGTACACATTAGAAAATAGTTGTTTTCAGTGCATACTCACTAGTAACAATCACAGAAACTGTTTGGTTCTCTGGTTTACCAAAGCCATTGTAAGCTGTACAGTTATAACCTCCTGCATCAGTCCTGTTGATGTTTGTTATAGTCAGGACCTTTCCTTCTTGTACCACAACAGTATTTCCTTGGTTTCCAGGCTTCTCTTTGGTCCAAGTGATGTTTGGTTCTGGTCAACCCAAAGCTTCACAGGTTAACTGCAAGTTGTCACCTTCAAGAACAGTTTGGTTACCTCTAATTCCAGTGATATTTGTTGGAACTAAGAGCAATCAAACAATCACAAGTAAACTTCAAGGATAATTGAATGGCATGTACACATATAAGCAACATGCAAAAGTGATATTATTGTTAACATGACATTTAAATGTTCTTCGTAAACCTTGCAACTACAAATGAAATTCACATGTTATGATTGCGCAAATTTTACAAGAACAGTCCCTGGATTATAATCCATTACAAGTGCTTTAATATTCACAAATGTTGGCTTAAAGAAATTTAGTGGACCTTCAATAGGGCACTAAAGTTTTCTCGATTCTCTACTCAGCTTAAACTAAGCATTATTATTTTAACAGTAGTTTCCTAGAAATAATTTTGTAGAAATTAATATTGAGACCCACAGGAGCTATTTACTAAAATATTTTTCTGAAAAAATGATTTCCTTATGGACTTTAGCCCTCCAAAGTGTGAATAGCTGATTATAAAGTGTCACCATAAATGACTCCTGCAATGTTTTTGCCAGCAAAATATCATGGTTCTTAATATCAATCCTGAAATTATCTCCTAGTTTCAGCTGGGAATAGTGATCTTCGCTATACCTCTGCATATAAAAGTAGGCTGTGAATAGGTAGAGATAATAATGGAAAATAGTCATTGACATTTAGTAAGGTGGTTGTGTGTACGACCAAGAAATCAAAGAAATCCCAAGAGGAATGGCCAAAACATCTTGCTGAAATGGAGAAGGACTTGTGGTTTAAGCAATCTTCCCTGATTCCTTGCAACCAGCAACTATCAAGAGGTGCTGCTGTAGGGAGTTCATAAATTAGTCACCATAAACTTCAAATCACTAAATTGCTGTCTATTGGAATTGAATCATGGTCTGTCATGTGAAACTGCTCACTAAATTATGGTTTTTGCAGGAAACTATCTAGTAGAGTCTCCTGGGACTCCCTTGGATACTTTTGTGTATCTATTGGCACAATGAATTATACCTTGACATATGGTCACCCAAAAAAGTAAAATTGTATCTGTGCAAAACTTAGAGGCAAAGGGCCAAAAGTAGGTGGATGACAATTTTCTAATCAACATAATAAATAGAAATATTGTGATTCATCTATTATAACTTACTTGCAAGTCCCACCGCCCCCTTCCCCCCCCCCCCCCAAAAAAAAAAAATTGGGAACCATTTTATAACACCAGGAAACATTCAAATGTGGGAGGGCTATAGGAAAAATTCAAAAATAGTAGAGCATGCTAGGACTTTTGCCACTCATTGCACAATACCATAAGTTTTCATGCAAGTGTAACAGAAAAGTTTCTATTAGCAAACTTGACAAAAAACCAGAGAGCAAATCACAGTAATATCCAAAATTCACTACACAGATTTGAAAATAAACCCATCCTGTTTGAAATTGTGTGAAATTTTTACATGAGTGGTAGGATTTAATATCTGATTTATTTGCTTGAAGAGACATTCTCCTAGGTCAGTAAACTAGGTTTCCAAAGATAATTGCACCCTGTACTTGTTAAGAGGGTAAATTAAGACCTTTCTAAAAAAATTTACATAAATTGAGTATAATAAGACTTTTGTCTGCAATTACACACGCAAGTTTTCACAGCATATAGTAATCAACTCCTCTTTGGATTTGAATTTACCTTGAACCCTTTAAAAATTTATTGCTTGATTTCTCTTATCACAATAACAAATTACTGAAGTAAACAGAATGTGAGAGATGTTTAGGTCACTTAAAACAGCATCAGTCCAATAAACTAATAAATTTGTTAAAAGAGATGTCTAAGTTTTTTTCTTTCCGCTAAGAATTGAAATCTTCCAAGTTCTACCTGTATTTAAACAAGACCTAGAGAGAAGAATTGGATGGCAGTATACGTATAGTACAGTTTTGGTTCACCTTTCTCATAGTCAGCAACACTTTCAAGCTTACCTATGACTTGCACTTGAATTGCTCGTTTCCAAGTATTAATGCTGGAGTCAATTAACTCACACCTAAATTCTCCATTAGCCTTATCATCAGCAACAGTCACAGAAGAGATAAAAAGAGAAGCTCTTCCTAGAGTCGAGCTTACGCTGAACCGTTCCTGAAATCTAGGGTCAACAGAGTCAGCTGAACCATCTGCTTTAATGCGGACTATACGATCACTGTTGAATCTTATGACACCAAGAATTAAACCTGTCGTCAGACTGTAGCTCCAGTTCAGTGTGACAGAAGATCCTTCATAAACCTGTACAATGCCAGGGGGGAGCACTTCGTTTGGATCTGATGTTGTCTCACTCGGAGTAGGTTCAAACCATGTCACACTTCCGCCATCTAAAGGAGGATATTTTAGATTGCAGTTTCATTACAACGATTTATGCTTACGATTTCAACAAACGAGGAACAGCTTTCCTACGATTTTGAATTCAAACATCGTATACAGTTTAAAAGGCACCTCAATCTGCTGCTGTCAATATAAACATCACCTTCATAAAGTACATTATGAGAATTGATCGAGTTCTGTTACGAAAGAAGAAGGTAAATATTTGAACAAAATCCCAGATAAATACACTACCTGTTGGTTGGGGTATAAGAAAAATCCACATAAAGATATATTTCAAATGACAAATCATTTTAGAAAAGTTCTTATTTCCCAAAGATAAGTTCTTCACCAAACCCGATGAAAAGACGTCATTGACACAAACAAAGTCGGAGGAAGAAAAGATATCAATGATAAGGTAGAACTAAACTGAGAACTGATTGGCTATCCAATGATGATAGCATTTTAGACGGAGGTTCTGATTGGTTTAAGGGTATTTGGGAACGTCTAAGGGCCTATTTACACGGTACGACTTTGTCGCATGCGACAAGCTTACGACAGGCTTACGACACGAATTGTTTCGTGTAAATCAAACCTACAACTCGCTTAGGGCCTATTTACACGGTACGACTTTGTCGCATGCGACAAGCTTACGACAGGCTTACGACACGAATTGTTTCGTGTAAATCAAACCTACAACTCGCTTACGACTCTTAAGTCATGTCGTAGGCCTGTCGTAAGCTTGTCGCATGCGACAAAGTCGTGCCGTGTAAATAGGCCCTAAGATAGAAGAAATAACAATCCAAAATTAAGCTAAATAAGGATTAGAAACACACCATGTTGACTAGCTGTTTCACAAACAGCCACGAAACTTTTGAAGCCTTTCACTCTAAATACATTAAACGAGTTTATAAAAATGTAGAAAATATGTCTGAAATTTGTTAATTTTGTGAAGAATCAGTATTGAGGTGACGAACCCTTGCTTGCAGCCTACAAGCCGAGAAATATTTCGAATATTTCCCGCTTCCTTCGATTTCTACCGCTCCTCCTGGAATATAGAACTCTTTACAGTTATTCTTAGGGCAGAGCCAGAGATATTAAAAGAGACGAGAAGCGGAAATACGTCTGTGTTCGAAGACTTCCTGGGTTGATGCTTTCAAATTTACTTTCTGTTATGCTTGCAGACTTTTGAAGCCGTTTTAGCAAAATCTGCTTTCGACTTCCTGTTTATTTTCTCGTTGCATGATCATCGTCTGGAACGCGAATAACCGAGCTTTTAGCGAGCAAACAACCCGCAGGTCTATTCATAATTATTAATTGACTCTTAAGTTATCAGCTTCTTAATCTTTAACCCTTTAACTCCCAGAAGTGATTAACATCTAACTTCTCGCTATACTATCCCTACATTATCCAGCAAACAGGTAATGAGAATAATCAAACTCATCAGGTACAAGATATTATCTTGATTGAACACCAAATTCTCGTAACCAGTTTACAAGGAAATGTTTAGCAGCTAGAGGGGAGAATTAACAATAAGAGGAGGAGGAGATTTTTCTTGTGTGTAAATAGCCTGATCTAAACAGGACGGAGGGGGTGGTTGGGAGAATTTCAGAAAGTTTCAGGGGTTTGCATAACTTTAGAGAATTCTCCCAGTCCAACTCCCAACGAGCGTTTTGATGAGGCTTAGTCCGTTAATGTTTTTCTAAAATATTTCTTAGATATAATTATAAACACAGACGGCGTATTTTCACAACCGTGTTACCCTCATATCATGAGGGGACGCAAGCGGCCTCAACTGTAAGTACTTTTTAGGGCCTATTTACACGGTACGACTTTGTCGCATGCGACAAGCTTACGACAGGCTTACGACACGAATTGTTTCGTGTAAATCAAACCTACAACTCGCTTACGACTCTTAAGTCATGTCGTAGGCCTGTCGTAAGCTTGTCGCATGCGACAAAGTCGTGCCGTGTAAATAGGCCTTTAGAAATGCTAGGATAATATCCTAGCATTCCTAACATTCCGAGCTGCGCGAGAGTGTCAAAATCCGTGCGTATGTCACAGAAATGTCACTAGACCAAAAGTACGCCAGATGAGGGCGAATACATCGTGTGGATATATTTCTCTTTATAATCTACAATGTAACGCACAGGAACCGGCCGAGGAGTAAAGGCGCTATTGATTGCGTGTGAAACAAAAGCATTAGCTGATGACATTTTGATATCAGGCATCAATTCATTTATCTTCTCATATTTATTCGCCCTCATCTGGCGTACTTTAGGTCTAGTGACATTTCTGTGACATACACACGGATTTTGACACTCTCGCGCAGCTCGGAATGTTAGGAATGCTAGGATAATATCCTAGCATTTCTAAAAAGTAATTAAAGTTGAAGCCGCTTGCGTCCCCTCATGAAACACGCTTATCGACCAATGAGAGCACGCTACTATCTTAAATATTCTTTTAGAAGGATAATCAAATCATTAAGAGCAGTAGAAAATGAGGGGTTTACTTCATTTTTTCAAAGAGTACGCCCTTTCTTCTCCGGATTTTGTGTTTATTCTGCTGTTATGCAACAGCCTTCAAGGACTATTTTCTCTTAAGATATCTTTTCAAGTATGATTTTAATTCTGTTAGTAAGTGTATTATAATTTTTATATTTTCAATCTTGTTTTTGTTTTACCCGAACTTGACAGTAAGACCAAGAGATTTAAGTTAGAAAGACATTTCGTAAAACGAACACATCGCGAAGGTATCTATTTGCTTTGCGAATTCCGCTCTGCGTAGCTTAGCGTGTTCGCTGGTTAAGTGTAAAAGCGTGACGAAGGTTGGAGATTGACAGCTCCGTAAGTGTCACCTTTATAAGCGGTGACCCACACTTTCCTAGAGAGATGAGAGCTAGTTCCCGCTGTAATAACTTGTGCTTCTAAATTTAAATGTTGCTACGGAGTAAACTGGTTCGTTGTTTCTGTTTCTCAGTGTAACTTGCCATTTAGTGGATGAATCTTTCAGTCGTACAATAAGTCCTTTTTTCGGTTTGGACGGTTGTTTATTGTATAGTAGCACAACTATTTGGGAAACTAAGCAAATAACTCGAATCAGTATAATAAAATGAGGTGACTTCCTCATTTTCTACTGATCTCAATGATTTGATTATTCCTCTTAGTGAACATTTAAGATAGTAGCGTGCTCTCATTGGTCGATAGGTGTGACTAGATGAGGGTAACACGATTGTGAAAATACGCCGTTTGTGTGTATAACACAAGGAGAAAATAAACAGTAAGTCTGAAAGCAGATTTTGCTAAAACGGCCACAAAACTCCGTAAGCATAGCAGTAAGTAAATTTGAAAGCATCAACCAAGGAAGTTTTCGAACGCAGACGTGTTTCTGCTTCTCGCTTCTTCTAATATCTCTGGCTCTGCCCTAAGAATAACTAGAAATAATTCTACATTTCGGAAGAAGTGGAAGAAATCGAATAGGGCGGGAAATATTCGAAGTAATTTTGTCCTAGTAGGCTACAAGGAAGGGTTTCTCATCTCAATACCAATTCTTCACAGAAGTAAAAGAACTCCATATACATTTTCTCTATCTTCATAAGCTCGTTCAGTAAAGTACTCATCTTTGGGAAACGAGGATTTATGTAAAATGATTTGACACATGAAATATATTCAGCTTTTCCCGTCGCCCCACCAAACAAATCCGCGAGTGAGGCCCTCCCAGAGTCTCTATCTCTCCTAACTAATCTTTATAAGATTGGTCAGCGGCGCATCGAAAGAATACCGTACGTGCGATGATTTGTGAATCCTATATGATGGATCTATCTGAACAGCTGTCATGGCGTCTTTTGCAGGAAGACTCTATGCAGATTTCATGCACAGATAATCCAACATCGCAAAGGGCTGAAATTCGAAAAATTAATTTAGAACGAGCCCATCTTCCTGGGCCATTGCAAATCGCAAATTTACGCATCTTTAACTCTTGCGTAAAGAAACGTAAATATAAAGCCTCTTCTTTACGGACAAGTTCCGCGTTCCGTAAAGATGCGTAATTGCAGAGAAAGCGTAAAGACTGCGTAAGGATATTAAATGTTCGTAAAGGATAAGGATCAAGATGGATATAATTAAGCAATTTATATTTGGAGAACTACTCAAAGAAGTGAAATAATGATGGCTCATCCATCTTCAGTAGAATTACCGAGGTATTTTGACCAGTTTCGCTTTTAACACTTTACGCGTCTTTAATATTCTTTACGCATCTTTACTCACTGCCCTTTACGAACCTTTAACATTATTTACGCACAATTAATCTTTACGCGCCGTTACTTCTCTTTACGACTCTTAAGTGTTCATCAAAGACCCTTAACTTTTCCTTCACACAACCAGTCTTTCCGTGATTTTAATTCTCTTTCCGCATCTGTATTCTGTCTTTCCACCGGTTCTAAACTTTCTGTTCGCATAAATATGTTTAAACTATCTTTTTTTAACGCGCCTTGAAACTCATGATCAGGGAGTTGTCGTGATAAGACAACTATGTTTTTTTTCTATAAAATGGACCCTGCAATGACGTGTAGAAGCGCGATGCTCTAATGTTTGTAAAAATAAGCTTGTCGAACTTTAAGATCCGACTGTCAATGGTTCTAGAATTGTTTTAGTCCTCGGGACGTTTGATGAAGAGCCCCTGAGGACGAAAATACATGGAAACGAGGCTGCCGCAGATCGGTGGGAGAGTATAACAAGTAATTTAGTATATTAATTTAGTCTATTAAAGTTCACACGGTAACCCGGTTGACAATCAGACATGGTTTAATGCTACTCTGGTTTACAGATTTAATGAAAGTAACCGAAGAAGCTACAATTCATAGGCCCAACGTTTCGACACTCCTGTGTAGTGCCTTCATCATTTTTTACTTGTGAATTTAAAACAAGAAAACACCAGTTCTTGACATATGAAGAGCATCCTGACTGCAGAAAGATACATTATGGATTATTGAAGCTGAAAGGTATGTGTTTTATATAGGAGTATTAAAGATTTATACCATGTGAACTTTACAACTTTGAAAATAAATAATTATTAAAATTGTGAAAAAGTCAAAGTTTTCATTTATTTCTTAAGCATTTTGGTATGTAATCCGTACTACAAGTTGCATGTTTCATAGTAACAAATGCTATATTATATCAGCCAATATAAGAACAGAAAGTGTGCAAAAGTAGCCTCAAATGCACCCATTTGGACCTAAAATTTTCAAATTTTCCCGGGGGAGGCCCCCCGAACCCCCCCAGTGGGAGTGGGCGACCCCCTCCCACACCTACCACCACTTGCCACTACGTGGCAAGAAATGGTGGCAGAGCCGCCATTTTGGTCCCTCTTACTTTGGAAAAGGTCCCTGTTACTAAAAGTCTTAACAAAAACCCTGCTTACGGTAGTGGAGCCAATAAATTACGTTTCAGAGATAGAATGTTTATCAATGTGATGTTGTTGCTGCAATATATCCGCATTAAATATAAATCCATCAGATGCAATCAAAGCAAATACACGAGTCAATATTTTCTCTCCTGCAGTATTCCGCCGCGGAGGTTGAAAAAATTTATTTCCGTAACCATGGTTATGGACACACCTCCGTCACACCTCTATATTGCTCCAATGAGAGCTTACGTTTAGCTTTCCCAGAATGCATAAGCAATCGCCAATTCACCACTTCACTTCAAATTTTCATGTGAAACGTAAATGCGTTGTATTTCTCCTCTTATCAGCCGTAAAAGTTCTATCTTACATTGGATATCTTGTGCTAGCCTTTCGTAGGGCGGCGTTTTTCTTGCAAGTCTTCATTACCGACTTTCACTCATTCAGGAGAGGTAAGTACCAAGTAATTCGCAGCTTTGTCCCCGAGGAGAATATATGAATAGTATTCCATAGTTGCTTTTGTCAGTTAGCCTCGCTCCTCGTTTCTTTTATTAGTGCTGCGTTCTGATAAAGACTGTCAACGACGAGGAAGAAAATTGTTATTTAAGTTATTTGCGTTTGATAATAATTTGTATGTTAATTCTTGGACCTTACTTTTGGTAATCGTTCCATGTTTTCGCCATCCAGGGCTTACAATAATTAAAAAAGAACAAGGTTATTGTAGAAACTCTGAGAAACTCTTGGACAGTACAATGTAATACACACGTTACCCTACGAGTCAGTGTCACCGATACATAAATCAGCCTATGTGGTGGAATGTCCATAGACATCACTAAACATGTCTGTGATAGCTGATGGTTTTCAATTCTATTGAATTTTTCCAAGCTAGTCCTAGGTGTAAGATTTTGGAGAAATGACTGAATGTAATACATCACTTGTTAACTTTGCTCGCATGACCTCGGGGAAATGTTCTCTAGTATGTCGCTCAGGCTCAGTAAGAAATTTTTATTTGCAGGTATAGCTCAATTTATCTGCTGCAATGACATCTATAAAATGAAAGAAAGACAGTTGATTCCATTTTATTATTTTGAATAAAAATTTAAGGTGATGTGGTGAGCATGGCCACCATGTACACCCCCCTGGCTACTTCCACAATGCCCCCCTCTTCCTCCTCTCTGGCCTCTTCTGTTTCCTCCTCTTTCTCTTTCATAGGGAGAGGCACACTCCTTGTAGGAGTGGCCTTTGCCTCCACAACTGAAACACTTTTTATTTCTTTGAGAGGAAAAAAAAAGGAAAGAAATTAATTAGAAGTTGTAATAAGACTATGTTCTTACAAGGAGATGTTACCCAATTGACAACTATACTTCCAAGATCTAAATAAATAACCCTATTACCCTTAAATTCTTATTTTTATTATCATCAATTTTTATCTTTCCTCCAATACCTGCACTGCAGTTTATATGTAATTGGAATTAAAAATAGTCATTGAATATGACTTGTGTATGTATTGGAAATCATGACAATGGATGTTCAAGGGGCTTTTATTTGATCTTCATTTAATTTTAATTTCTTTGTAAACAGTAAAAAACAATCATAAAGTATCACTTTTTTTTTCTCCTTCTCACCTTTAAATCTTTGAGAAATTATCTTTATCTTCTATTTGAGAATTGTTAAGAAATGAAATTTATTTTAATACAAATAGGGATTTTTTTTGAAGCAATAAAACTAATTTGTGCACACTTTCCATGGAATAATCTCTATTTCCTACAGATTAAGGAATATTTCTTGGAACCCATATTATTTCTAAAATTTAATTTCTTTTGCATGAGCATGATAAATTAAGATTTCTGAATACTGTGGAAAATGACATTTAAAACAAATGTTATCTCAGCTTATTGTAATGTCAGTTGTTGTTAGGTTACTACTCATTTCATTTTATTATTCCATCTCTTCCACCCTTTTCCTTTTTGTCCATTTTGCTTGTCCACATCTATTTTATGAAAAAAGGATCCTTGTTTTGAACAAGTTTATTAAAAACATTGCATAAGTTCTATAACTGTATTAGAAAAGGTTTCTTTGAAGTTACAATACTGAACCAAGCAATAACAATGCAAATTATGAACTTCTACTTTATTGGAAATGGCCAAGGGAAAAACAGTTCGCTAACAAAACATCATTTCATATTGCTTAAACTTACCAGGAAAGTTGTATTTCAGGGAGGCTATGATGTCACTTTTTCTAACTTCTACTGAGGGGAAAGACTATTTACTGTTTACAGGTGCATGACATTTTGTGGTTCAATCATAGAATTATAGGAGAAAAGAAAATATTACTCTACAGTGGACACTAATCCAAATCGCTGCCTGCAGGGGATGGCCCTTCAGGTAGATCTTCATCATCTGTTGTATGAACAGTAAACTTATGTAATTGTCAATTGGAATAAAAGGTATTTTATTTATGTCATGGTAAAGGTAAACAGTGAGCTAATACAACTTCATTGCACAGAATTTTACAATGGAGTTGTGTGTTATAGAGGTTGTGTCACTTTTCCAACTTCCCAAAGAGAGGATAGATAAATTGCATACAGATGCATGACATTTTGAGGAGTAATAGTATCATTCATCTATAGCTCCTTCCAAGATAGCTTGTGTTGAGCCACACATGATTGATGTCTTAATTGTTAATTTCCTGATTTCATTTGAATATTTTAATGGTTAAGAAGCACATTCCATTTCACAAACACCAGGTACCAGATCATGATGAGATGCTGGCAAAATGACGCAGATGCAAGACTAACATTCACTGAATAAAAGAACTTACTGAAAGATGAGGAAACCTTACATGAGGTGGAGATTTATTAACTCTTAGCAATGTTTCAAGGACAAAGGCTAATAGCACAGACTTAATAAGGGTGAATTTTGATTCAAAGTAAACACAACAAGATTAAAACCCCCTCTTGGGAGAGACAAACATGCTTAATAGTTCAACACACCACTTTGCTATTCTGACTTGTCTGACATTTCTTAGCTTGCTCCAAAAGCTAGCTAATTTTGAGTTTCCTTCATGTTACCTTACCCTTATTACCTGAAATGGAGTTCTGCTACATTCTTCTTCCCCAAATCATGGTTTTTCCTGCAACTCACTTCAATTTTGCTGCAAAAATTAGTAAGTTGTTTAAAACTATTATATTTATGCTACACTTTTGCCTCTTTTAACCCTTCAGCCCCTAGAAGTGACTAGCAACTAAATTCTCCTCACAGTATCACCCCTGAATGAAACACTAAGGTCATGAGAACAAAGGAAATGATCACCAAGTTCAAAACCCATTGATTGTTGAACAAATTCTCCTTCAAGTGCCATTGGAAATTTATAGAGAAAAGAATAGAGAAGATGCAAAATTATCTCAGGGTGTAAAGGGTTAATCAATTTGAGGCAACAAAAGTTTGAAAACAAAATGACCACTTTTTTCTGAGAAGTTGTTTTAAGACCTTCTTTTGTTACCCACAAACGAATATTTCCCCCTCTGTAATAAATTTGATATCATCCATTGTCATCATCCTCTAAAGCAAATTGTTGCTTCCTTTGCAGAAATTCATCGACATGAAAATTTACGACAAGCAGCTCAACGCAAACGTCGACGATTTCGTCGTGGAGACTTTCCTTTGAAGTCTCAATTTACCTATGATTCTCCCGCTTTCTGTTTGCTGTAACTTAACATATTGTGTCGACTCTTTATTTAAGCACCTCTCTTGTAAAGGAAATTTGTAAACAACTTTCGAAGTTGCAATTTTTCACGGCGCACCTGTATCCTTCGCTTTCAAATGATTATTTAAAACACCAAACAAAATCAACCAAATTGATTTTATCAGCATTTATTAAGCAGAAATTCTACACAATATAGAAGCTATAATTGATAGCAATTCAGTATCAGCGTGACAAATACCCATTTCTAAAGGACGTTGCAGAGAGAGTCGTGTCACTATTACAAATGGAACGACCTCGCCTCTCCATAGATGGACAGCAAAATAGAAAGTTAAGGGCAACTGTCTCGCACTGATTAGAACTGTTTGCAGTAAATATAAATGCAATTATTATGCCTGTAGTTAGTTAATGTAAATAAGGTTATTAATAAAAACGGCTTCCAGTATATATGAATAAAGTGAAGCAGCTAATAGGCTACAATATCTCGCGTGTAATTCCTGAGTAAGAACCTCCCTCTGAACAACAATTAATCACCGGTTTGGATTTTTATTTAATCCTATTTCTATTCTTTCAAAGGATCGGGAAGGGAAACGCACGTAATCTTTTAATGATAAGAGCTCTCCAGGTCAAGTTTCGCCAAAATTACTACAGATCTATAATCTGGAAGTAAATTTCTCGAAAACAATAGGCAGGCTGCGCGATGTTCTTACTCCAGGTAACACTCGATAGGCACTGCTTGGCTGGTACAATGCCATGCAGTTTGAAACTTATAAAACTTACTGACGTGGCTACAATCTAGCAGTAAATCTACTGAAATCTAAACTTTTCATAAACATAAAAAAATTATTACCTTAAAATTAGCTACAACTTTATAGAATACAATGATTTAACATTTTTTTATCATCATAATCCTTCGTAACAGGAACTCGTTAAAATGACTTGCTATGATCAACAAACACTTCTACGGTAATTGAATGCAATAAATCGAGAAAAGATCTCTCGTATGCTCAATGTGCTGAGCAAGCACATACAAACGTGTTCTGAAACTAGGAACAAATTCAAATTTTCAGTAACATGATCTGACCACAACCATCTGCTGTGTAATCAATAGTTATACTCATTATTTTGGTTATATTTAAATATCTAGCCATTTCTTGATATTATAGAAAGGTAGCCTAAGGTAACCTTTTAAGACCTTGAGTGTTGGTCCGGCCGGGGCTCGAACCCTCGACCTCCCGCACAACAGTCCGGCGCTCTAACCAATTGAGCTAACCGGGACGCGCCGTTATGACACCAAATACTCAGACATATACTTATAACTGTTAAGAGTGGAAAAAAACAACCAAAGAAATGATTCAACACCACAAAAAAGAAAGGTCTAGGTATATCAATTAATTCCTTCTTAATTTCCCTGACGGCAAAACCAATAGTAAAGGTTTTTTAGTTCTTCTGCCATTTAAACATTTGAGAAAGAAGATACACCCATCCTATATACAATTCTAATAAAAAAATCTTTAAAGAGAAATTACGCTCAAATTAACGAGGAAAATTAACATTATGATTAATCAAGAAAAATGGAAAGACAAATCACAATCACAAAGAAAAATATGCCAAATATAAAATTCCCAAAAGTATTATGCTCTTGCACGATACTTTATAATGAAATTACACTCAAAACATTCTCATATAAAAAAAATCAACAGATAATGATTCTACCTTTGACTAAAAATAGCGCTGAAATGTTTAGAGATTATTTGAAAGAAGAAACATTAGAAAAAAAAAGAGCCTCAAAAGACAAACTCGCACAAAATTTCCCAGATCTTTCATTGGAATAGTCGTTTCACAAATCTCCTAATTAAAGGAAATAACCTTAACGTTAAAGGCGCTCGTTTACATCTACGATCTGCTCCAATTTTCACCGAGAAATGGAGACATGGAAAGAGGGTCATCACATTCGACTCACCACACATCCTTGCATATCTCGAATCGGATATTAAGAATTTTTCTACTAAACTGCAGTATTTTATAAAATTTACTTGTTTGAAAATTTACTCACCCAGCAAATTATTGGATAAATTGTGGGATGTTTAAAATAATGTGAAAATCAATGGCTTAGCCACTAGGTAACACCATTTTGTGATTATTACGAAAATATACTTTTAAGCTGCCAGCGGTTCCGCTAGAATATCTATTCTAAATTGTTATAGGCTAAACAGCTAATTAAAGGGAAACTGAAAGCTCGGTGATCAAGTTAAACCAGCTGTACACACAAAACTGCTGAAGTACATTCCACTTTACCAAATTATACAAAAATGATTTACTGTCAAGCTTAGAAAGCTATGAACATCACGAAAAAATGTTATTGTGCCGTCAATGGGAAAACATTTAGCAGTTTTGATAGCATCTGAAGGAACAGGCACTTAAGAACAATATCACATATACAGTACAGCTTAGAGGTACTTGGCCATAAATGCACGCGAAAAGCGCGTTAGAACAAAGCGCGCACACGCGTGCAACTTTTTCAAACGCACTCGAAAGACGCGCGCGAAAGAAGCTTATTAGTATGTATGAAGCAGTCTTTTGTTTTACCCCTTTTTAACTTTGAATGGTGTGTTAAATTTATAATAAAAGAGGGATTCCGATGTTGGTGACATTACGTAGTTTTTTCTCGAAATGGCTTGCCTGCATGGTGAAGAAAAAGGAAAAAGTTTTTGACCCGCTGGGTACCTCTTTAGAAAGCGAACAAGATCAGGGAAGATCAAGTTCAATAAAGGCGTTGTCGTAAAAGGTTAAGGTTAGCGGCTAGCAGCAAAACTTGAATCGTTTGCATTCAATTGTCAATAAAGTTATGTGAAATTATTTGCAGTTTCCTGGAACAGAAGACATTTTCCTAATGTTTTACATGGATGATTTGAGGTTCAGAGGATAAGTGAAGAAAATCAGATTCCATTCTGCCGTTTGTGGTTAACGTCAAGCTAAAGACATATTTGTTTACAAGTAGGAAAGACCGCCGCTACTGTTCGAACTGTTCGAATTTGATTCGTTTTACTTGAATCGTACGTGTGAATGTAAAGGTACGACTGAACTAAACCATTTTCCTATTATCTGAAATGTCCACAGCCAATTGATCGCATGCCATAAAAAAGTCTCCTGTTGACTTCAGAAAATCGTGGATTAGGGACTTTGAGAGACGTGATAAAGTCCTCCACCCAACCAGGCGTGAGTGGCCCAGTGGTCAGAGCGCTGGATTCTGGGTCGGACGGCCCGGGTTCGAGTCCAGGATGGGGCACTACGTTGTGGCCTTAAGCAAGTCGCTTCACTTACCTTGCTTCGTCTTCTCGGATAAGATGTAAAACCGTCTCCTGCAGGGTTTGGGGTAGGAGACGTTAATTTCCCACGCACGAGATTACTGTGTGATAGATGTCCTCCCCTGGGTTGGGTTGGGTGGCACTAGATAGGCACTAGAACGATTAGACACTTAAATAAAGATTATGAATGAATGAATGAATGCATGAACCACACGAGACACAAAACAAGCAAAGTTCTCCATACACGGTAAAATTCTCAATACAAAGTTCAATATTTCCATGTCGACTAAACGAAAGCCAGTACTTCACGATTAGACGATTCGGACTGCTTGCGGAGCGGAATTTTGCAAGCAGAGGCTGAGTTTCTGGTTTCTGTGTCTGCAGTCGAAGGAATCCCATCGCCTTGGCTTCTTCTTTGAATGCTGATTTCCATGAAATCTACGCTTTTTAGAATATCCAGTGCGAACTTGCTGAAATGTAAGGAGTGCTCTGAATGCAATTTGATTTTGGAAGAGCAAACTCTTAAACGGAAAGGATGTGCCAACCATCTTCGCTTGTTTCGTGTCTCGTGTGGCTGGGTCAAGGACTCTATCACGTATCTCAAAGTCCCTAATCAGCGATGTTTTGAAGTCAACAGCAGACTTGTTTATGGCATGCGATAAATTGGCTGTAGACTCGCAGCAACCAAACGATTTTTCCAGCTAACGAACATGCCTCAACCTCCAAGGTAAACACTGCATGCCTTTCACAATGCAAGGCGTTGCTCAAGACAGCAAAAGCAGTTGCGATGGAAACAATGACCAGTGCCGCAGAAAAAAATCCACTGCTTACAACCAGCATTTCAAGATGGATTAGTAAAGTGTGGTGTATCTTGTGATGGCACCTGGCAAAGAAGAGGTTTTTCCTTTTTAAATGGTTGTGTCACTGCCATCAGCATGGACACTGGAAAAATTCTGGATGTCTTAAGCAAAGTAATTGTTAAGCAAAGTCGAACTCTTAAGCAAAGTCATTGTTACAAAATGTCAATCACTAGTGCAATTCGCAACCCTTTGGGATGATATTTCCAATGGTACCATAATGAATTGGACCCAGTTAATATTGAAAATTCTTAAAATGTGAAAGAAAGATCACCCGTGAAATAGCGCTGGAATCTGTGCTAAAATGCTAAATACAAGCTAAAACGCAATGTTTTCAGTAATATAAAATTAAACAAAGGGTAAAACAAAAGACTGCTTCATACATACTAATGAGCTTATTTCGCGCGCGTTTTTTGAGTGCGTTTGAAAAAACTACACGCGTGTGCGCGCTTTTTCAACGCGCATTTAGGGCCAAGTATTTCTGAGCTGTACAGTAGCTGCACACATCCTCTACGATTTAATGTCCGCATACACAGTATCCGTACCACTAACACGTGGCATTGTTGCCTTCTGTCCACGACCAGTCAGTTCACCAAGCTCAGCATACTGAAGCTCGCCGGGTTTAGGTGTCTGCCCGCGATACAAAGAAAAACAGGTTGAAATTGAACGAAACAGACAATCGTAGGCATTCTTCTAACAACGGTTCATCAAAAATAAATTAACCTTTGGAATGATGCAAGTGTCCAAAAGGAGGAGACTCGCTGGAAAGCCTAATTGGCTTTTTTCCTTTTTTTTCGGTCGGTGGGTTCATGTACGCGAACAAGCAGAGTCCACTTAGCTGGTTTGATATCAACTAATGGTTGACAAATGTTGATAAGCCGCGATAGTAAATTTAGACTAGACCCTGTGAGCAGGGTAACTGGGATACCTGGATGGTACTGGATCCGTGGAATCAAGTGTAGTGATACTACGCGTGTCGGACTAGTATACTGAAATAGTGAGCTCAAGTCTGGCCAAGGGCATACACCTGTCTCATGGATTACTTGAAACATTGTAAGTGGTCTACATTCTTACAAAAGGAAAAAAGATTATTAACGCGGGAAAGAATGAAAATGTCGAATTACCTCACGCACAGGTATTTTGTGGTAGATTATGTGTGTTGTGCGAATAAATGTAACCAAAAATAAACTGTATTTGTGCCACGGATACCTGTTAGTACAAAATGTAGACAGCAGACTGCAGACCGGATACAAAATATAGACTGCAGAGTGGGTAAAAAAATGCAGACTGAGAACCTGAAGAGTTTTTACGTCTGGTATATAATAACATGTCATCTTACAGCTTACCGAGCGTCACGCAATCGCTTTTCCGCGATCAGCCTTCACGATTATTTGCACTATTGTGGAAAATTCCTGGCCTATTTCTTGATGAAAATCGATCGTAATATAATTTCAAGCCTTCAACATAGTCTTCTTACTTTGCGCGCGAGTTGGTTGGTGTGATGTCTGTACAGATTTTACCAATGTAATAAAAGTAGATCACGTGAATAATAGTGATGGTAAAGCAAGCTTAAAACGGCAACAATCGCCAGAAACTACAACGGATACACAGGGTATGATTAAGTTTTATTGATTTTTCGAGAAAAATCTTCATATCTCGAAATATTTATCGTTGTAAATCGACCATATTTCGTTCCCTATACTATTCCTTATAACGTGCTCAAATTTTCAACGGTTCCTAGAATAACTTACTCTGTGTCACACAACGCGTGACGCGTTCGTGAATTAATCGTTGGCTCTTTCTCGAAACGTGACCTTGGGTTGCCTGTGACAAGACAATTGCGTAAACAATACTTGACATAATAACATTATACACGAAAAACACGGGATTTTGGCTCATGTATTTATTAAAAAAGAATATCCATACAACTACAATGAAAACAAACATAAGATTCACCTTTCTAATCGTGAAATTAATACCATTCGCACTGTTATCGTAGCTACGTTCCCTGGCATCAAGTGAATCTAACATGGCGTCTTTCTTCACTGGCAGTTTGCATCCATTTGAATTTTGTTCTTCAGTCTCACGGTAGTAGTGTTCAATAGATTGCATAGAGTATATGCAGTTTGGTTTCAGATTTCAGATTTTGCTTTTTACAACGAGTTTACATTTTCAACTAAGACATTGGCATACTTGGCATACAAGACATACAAGGCATTCAATGCTTTCATGGCTTTCAAGCGTTCGCGATTCTGTCCGATCCAAAATTACCGCTCAATAACATCTTTTTGTGTGGATTGGCCGCGAACAATACGACTTGTGTATGCGTCTATAAGTATTTTGAGCGTTTGCCCCATAATGCTCCAGATAATCGTAATCCAATTACGTTGAAATACAAAACGACTGACAAAATAGTTTTATGGGCAAAAATCTCGTGTTCATCATGTGACCCGGCCCTGTCCGTGCATGACAACGTCAATCATCATCAAGATAGCACGCGTGATCAGCATGTGAACACCTCATTGGATCACAGTTAGTTGTCATGGTGTTGAGGGCCCAATGACCTCTGGGTACTATTGCGCAATTTTTCCATTTTGTGGCGGAGGAAAAAAACAAAAACAAAAAAAACAAAAAACTAGACCCTGTGAGCAGGGTAACTGGGATACCTGGATGGTACTGGATCCTTGGAATCAATTGTAGTGATACTACGGGTGTCGGACTAGTATACTGAAATAGTGAGCTCAAGTCTGGCCAAGGGCATACACCTATTTCAAAACATAGGCATTCTGATAGGCATGCTATGCATGCAAGACTTATTTTTTGTAGGGTGGGTGGATTACTTGAAACATTGTAAGTGATCTACATTCTTGCAAAAGGAAAGAAGAGCATTAACGCGGAAAAGAACGAAAAAGTCGAATTACCTCACACACAGGTATTTTGTGGTAGATTATGTGTGTTGTGCGAATAAATGTAGCCAAAAATAAACTGTATTGGTGCCACGGATACCTATTAATACAAAATGCAGACAGCAGAATGCAGACTGGATATAAAATATAGACTGCAGACTGGATACAAAATATAGACTGCAGACTGCAGAGTGGGTACAAAATGCAGACTGAGAATCTGAACAGTTTTTACGTCTGGTACATAATAACATGTCATCTTACAGCTTACCGAGCGTCACGCAATCGCTTTTCCGCGATCAGCCTTCACGATTTTTTGCACTATTGTGGAATATTCCTGGCCCATTTCTTGATGAAAATCGATCGTAATATAATTTCAAGCCTTCAACATATGATGGTGAAATATTTATCATTGTAAATCGATCATATTTCGTTCCCTATACCATTCCTTATAACGTGTTCAAATTTTCAACGGTTCCTTTCGTAACTTAATACCGAGTCACACAACGCGTGGCGCGTTCATGAATTAATCGTTGGCTTTTTCTCGAGGCGTGAGCTTGGGCTGCCTGTGACAAGACAATTGCGTAAACAATACTTAACATAATAACATTATACACAAAAAACACAGGATTTTGGATCATGTATTTATTAAAAAAGAATATCCATACAACTACAATGAAAACAAACATAAGATTCACCTTTCTGATCATGAAGTTAATACCATTCGCACTATTATCGTAGCTACGTTCCCTAGCATCAAGTGAATCCAACATGGCGTCTTTCTTCAGAAACAGTTTGCATCCACTAGAGTTTTGTTCTTCAGTCTCACGGTAATAATGTTGTTCAATAGATTGCATAGAGTATATGCAGTTTGGTTTCAGATTTTGCTTTTTACAACAAGTGTACGTTTTTCAACTAAGACATTGGCATACTTGGCATACAAGGCATACAAGGCATACAAGGCATACAAGGCATACAAGGCATACAAGGCATACAAGGCATACAAGGCATACAAGGCATACCAGGCATACAAGGCATACAAGGCATTCAAAGCTTTCATGGCTTTCAAGCGTTCGCGACTCAATCCGTTCCAAAATTACCGCTCAATAACATATTTTAGTGTGGACTGACCGCGAACAATACGACTTGTGTATGCGTCTGTAAGTATTTTGAGCGTTTGCGCCATAATGTTCCAGGGGATCGTAATTCAAACACGTTGAAATACAAAACAACAACGACTGACAAAAGAGTTTTATAAGCAAAAATCTCGTGGTTCGTCATGTGACTCGGCCCTGTCCGTGCATGACAACGTCAATCATCAACAAGATAACACGCGTAATCAGCATGTGTACAGTCATTGGATCACAGTTAGTTGTCTTGGTGTTGAGGGCCCAATGACCACTGGGTACTATTGCGCAATTTTTCCATTTTGTGGCGGAGGAAAAAAAAAAACTAGACCCTGTGAGCAGGGTAACTGGGATACCTGCATGGTACTGGATCCTTGGAATCAATTGTAGTGATACTACGGGTGTCGGATTAGTATACTGAAATAGTGAGCTCAAGTCCGGCTAAGGGCATACACCTATTTCAAAACATAGGCATGCTATGCATGCCAGAGTTATTTTTTGTAGGGTGGGTGGATTACTTGTGGTCTACATTCTTACAAAAGGAAAGAAGAATATTAACGTTGGAAAAGAACGAAAATGTCGAATTACCTCACACACAGGTATTTTGTGGTAGATTATGTGTTTTGTGCGAATAAATGTAACCAAAAATAAACTGTATTGGTGCCACAGATACCTGTTAGTACAAAATGCAGTCAGCAGACCGGATACAAAATATAGACTGGAGACTGTAGAGTGGGTACAAAATGCAGACTGAGAATCTGAAAAGTTTTTACGTCTGGTAAATAATAACATGTCATCTTACAGCTTACCGAGCGTCACGCAATCGCTTTTCCTCGATCAGCCTTCACGATTATTTGCACTATTGTGGAAAATTCCTGGCCTATTTCTTGATGAAAATCGATCGTAATATAATTTCAAGCCTTCAATATAGTCTTCTTACTTTGTGCGCGAGTTGGTTTGTGTGATGTCTGTACAGATTTTACCAAAGTTACAAAAGTAGATGATGTGAATAACAGTGATGGTAAAGCAAGCTTAAAACGGCAGAAATCACCAGAAACTACAACGGATACACAGTTCGCGACTCAATCCAGTCCAAAATTACCGCTCAATAACATCTTTTAGTGTGGATTGGCCGCGAACAATACGACTTGTGTATGCGTCTGTAAGTATTTCGAGCGTTTGCGCTATAATGCTTCAGCTGATCGTAATCAGAACACGTTGAAATACAAAACGACCGACAAAAGAGTTTTCTAAGCAAAAATCTCGTGTTCCTCATGTGACCCGGACCTGTCCGTGCATGACAACGTCAATCATCATCAAGATAACACGTGATCAGCATGTGAACACCTTCACCCTCATTGGATCACAGTTAGTTGTCATGGTGTTGAGGGCCCAATGACCACTGGGTACTATTGCGCAATTTTTCCATTTTGTGGCGGAGGAAAAAAAAAAAAAAAAAAAAAAGACGACAAAAAAACAAAGGCATTTTATGACTGGGCTACCACAGGTATCCCAGTAAAAAAGACGACAAAAAAGCAAAGGCATTTTATGACTGGGCTACCACAGGTATCCCAGTAAAAAAAAAAAGACGACAAAAAAACAAAGGCATTTTATGACTGGGCTACCACAGGTATCCCAGTAAAAAGCTCACGTTTGGAACGTTAGCCCTCCGTCTGAGCAAAGCGGAGGACTACGAATAGGTGTGTATCTTTGTGGGCGGAAAATGATTTGGAGTAGGCATGGTAACGAATGCTGTCTAACTGACATTAAACATCAATGCCCGTTGTCAAGCTTGAACTTTTAACCACAACAATGGCACCACGCCTTGGTTTTCCATGGTAACTGACTTAAACAATTGCAAAATTTAAACGTTTAAATTTCCTTATCGTTCCTTTTATCAGTAAATGGCTCGGTGAAAGTATTTTTAGAGTGCTTCCTTTCTCTTGTACAGACACGCTCTAGAAGAAGTCCTCACCACTCCTTACAGTCTATGAAGTATCGACTTTGCATCTTAACTTCTTTACCAGCGGAATGCAGTCTTGAGTAAGTATAAATTATGGTACAGAGAAAAGTGATACATGTGTTTGATTATTCGGTTATGAAACAAACTTTACTGGGATCTGGTCACAATCAAAAGGTAAGATCCGTTTACTAGAGCTCCTTCATTGCGGAACCTTACCTTCTTTTTCTTCTTGGTTTTATCGACCACTGCATATTCTGGAAGTTGCTCTCTCGGTGCACCTGCTTTATTCCCTCTTCTTCCCTCAGAACTCCTATTAGCAACTTCATAAGTCACTGAAGGCTCAGACGATGGATTGGAGGCTCGATAGTTGACATTAGGACCCGCAGCTGCATACTGGTTGTCCGCTTCCCTACAATGTACAATGACTTTTCTTTAAATTGAAACCCTCTGCTACCTTAACTCTGATATGTTTTTAAAAGGAAACGGTTAAACAAAATGTTTATTCGCATTCAAAGAAATTAAAAACAAAGCTGAATAAATATACGTAAAGCGAAACAATCAAACAACCAGTGGAAGTGTCAACAAACAAAAACAAAGACTTAATTGACTCCTTAGTAACAGAAAAAAAACAGCCATTAAATAACACTTACGTCGCTATGCCTCGTCCTTCATCGGAGTGGACTTCTCACAGTAGCGTGTAAAAAAAAAAAAAAAAAAAAAAAAAAAGAAGCGACATACAGTTATACGTGTTTGAAAATCCCTGACTTTTCCCTGACAAATATGAAATTTCCAACCAACTGAACTAACAATTCTAATAAAATATAGGTCCTAAGAATGGCCTCCAACCTCGCCTTACAGCCACCCTCCCCACGAATTTATTTTCTTTGTTTTCAGCAAATCACATGCAGTGTATATGAATTGGTAATTCCAAAAAAAGGCATTGATTTTCTTGGAAACCCAACATCAGCCAGTTGTCGTGCAATGAATAAAAAATATCCTTCCAAACCAACATGTTTCATGTTGGATGAATTGTACCAAATACTTTTTGAATGTTAAAAAATTGTGAAAATAGAAAGAGGTAGGTGAACAATTTCATTCCCAAACCAACTCGAGCTTGCATTACAAGGGAAACAGTATGTTTACTAGGGTCTATCAAATATACTGAACAATATTCACGAGTAACATTGACGTCACAAAATGTTAGGCGTTGTCATCTTTCATATAGAAGAGGCCAATACAAGCTGAATTAGTTTCTTTCACTTGAGATTTCACTTTTCGATGACATCTCTCAAAGACGTACAATTTCTCTGACAAAATAAAGTTTCTTGACTTTTCTTCACTTCTTTGAGAAAGTTTTTCCCTGACCATTTCCTAGCCTTTGGTCACCATGAAAAACATATGCAATAAGCACGAGTAAATTTTTCAGAATGACAAAATGTCGGGAGCCTGTGGGGCGTGTGCAATTTGTAGTTTCAAAAATAACAAGTGCCTATTTATAACAAATTAAACGAAAAAAGAAACGAAAAGGAAGACAACAGTGAAAACATATGAGGAACCGAACCTGAGACGGTAAACAAAGCCATCACAAGGTTCATATGTTCATACACGTCCCGCAGACTACTACGGTCAGCGATTTTGAAAACGTCAAGTAAGTTACCATTGTAAGAAAGATGATAAATTTTAAGCTCGGTAATGTAATGATCCCAGAAGAAATAAGTTTCGTGTCAACAGACTTCCGTCTCCATATGACCACGTCTCTGACAAGTTGGGATGTACAGTGTATATGAATGCTTCATGGTCCATAATTTGAAAGAAAATTATGTTCATTGAGAAAATAAATTTAGAATATGCCACACAAACATTTCATTATCCCCGACACCCTAACTACAAAATCGATTAAAATTGGTCTACAATCAAAAGATAGATTAAAATGGAAAATACTCACCCCTTGGACGCTTTCCATTGTTCACGGGAAGAGAGCATGAGCCTTTCTTTTTAACAAGTATGACCACTAAAATCAGAACGATTACTACTGCTAACACAATGATTAAAATGATCCACCAAGCGATCCCTACAAGACACAAACCGTCAATGATTCAGGACAAGTGCAGCTAAGTGTAAATTGCAATCTAGAAGCTACGCTTTCTATCACTATGTTTGGACAGGTGATATTTCAATGAAATCATGAGTGAACTATGGTTAATATTTCCTTAAGAAATTGTTCATATTAGTTCTGGAAGTCCCATTGAGGCATAACCTGGTTTCGCACAGGGTCTAATGACTGTCACCTGAATGCTATGATAAGGTTTTCAAAATGTTACCGTTAAACAAACTGTTCAGTCGCATTCAAAAGGAATTAAAAGAAAAACACGACTGAATATACACATACATGTACATGGTGAAACAGACAAATAAAAATAAGAAAGCATGGAAAACTAAGTGTAGAAGTGATCTTACTGAACAGCTGTCCTCTCACTGTTGTAAAGATATTAACGGTTCGTGAGTGAAGCTATGGAGCCATAACACAGACAGCTCAGGATTTGTATTCGTTCTCTCTCCCAATAGTTTTGAGTCACAATATACGTTATAGTTTTTGCAAAGTCATATGTCTTATTCCTTGTAAAAAAATAAGCAAAACATTTTTCAGCACTGAAAACTGTAACGCTCGGGTAGAAAAAGTGCAAAGTGACCTTCTTTGTTATAATTGTCAAAATGGCAGATGTAATTTTGGCTCAGGAATCAAATAGAGGTATAAATTCGTATTCAAGATTAAAAAAGGTGCTGCTTCAAACTCTTGCTAGCTGTTTAACCATCTCTTTTGTACAAAGCTCCAGTTTGTCTTCCTATAACCCTTCCATATAAACCAATACGAGTCACTGCCTTGGCCAACGCATTAGCAAGCTATTCAGAGGCAAGACAAAACGAAACATCTTTCGTTGATATTTTTGAAAAGTTATCTTTTCAAATATGATTATGTTGTGTCTTTTGCTTTAGACTTTTTAAATACGTTTAGAGTAGATGGTTTAAGATTATAAGCACAGTGAAACTTAAAGCCAAAGGTGGTCACGAAATTAAACCAAAGTGACTCTATGGTGAACTTGTGGATATCTTGTACAGAATATATTTTGAACATACAGAGATTTCATAAAAATTGATAGAATTTGGTCTAGATTCACAAAGGAGATTTACATGTGAAATACTTTCCCTATAAATCAAGTTTATTTTTCTTCATCTCCATGTTTCAAGAAAAGGGCCACACCAAATTAGAGAACCATATTCCTTACAAGCTACAAGAAGCAGAATGGAGCAATCGCAACCCATAACTCTGCCTGGATGGCTGATATTGTTCACGAATTAACTTATGAATTATGTTACTATGTAATTCTTCTATTGGAGGCTGTTCATATTTGTTCTAAATATCCCATTATGTGAATGATCTACACCTGTTACTTTATTTGGTAGTTCAAATAAACTGCTCGTAAGCTCTAAAGCTATTTTAGCAATGTTAGTGGGATGGAAGGACATTTATCTTCTTTTAAGCAAATGAAGCAGAAGTTGGCAATGTGATGGCAGCAATGGGGTCATAAGAGTAAATTGTGTTTTGGATTTCGAGATAACTGAATCCATAAATGAGCTTCAAGTGTACTTGTAACCAATAATTGCAACTTATTTAAAAAAGGTTATCACTAGTGTTTTACAATTTCCCCTTCCCCTATAATTATGCACATTTTACAATAACCACTTTATGCTTTCTCAGCACACTATCTACCTCCTTCTACTAGTACTAGTACTTCTACTAGTCTTCAGCACCAGAGAGTTTGCTTTTTTAACCAAAAAGATTTTGTGTTTGCTTTTTTGTCTGAAATGGGGCAGGTATACATCTACTGTCAATGATTAGTCTGGAATCATGAATGCCTAGTAGAATTTTTATATTTTTTCTGAAATTTGGTCTGCTTACAAATGGAAAGTATATTTGATCCATTCCTTTGGACTCTGGAACATTTCAAGCTCTAGCAATGTAACAGACAGGTCACCAAATGCTACTGAGAGTATACCTAGTTTCCTTGATGAAAATTGCTTTTTGTAAATCTTGTTTACCCTAGTGAAATAAAGTGTATATTATTGGTAATTTAGCTGTTGTGGTCATAGTTGTCATTATTATTATACCCCAAGTTTCCAGATCCCTGTAAAAACCTGGCACAGTAACCATTCTGCATTAACTATAGTAACTTTAAAAAACATATTTCACACACCAAAAGATACACCTCCAATCAAGCACACAGCGAGGGCATTCATTTATCAGCTTCCAAAAATTTTATAGGAATTGTTATGAAGACTTACCCCCAGATGAACCAACAGTTGGTGTCAGGGTTCCTTTACTTGTTGAATTCATATCAGGTCTTTTCCCTTTTATGGCACCAATTCTGAACCCTTGCAGCTTTCCACCTTTCACTGCTCCATAAAGTGTTCTGATAACATCTTGTTCCTTTGTAATGAGGTTGAATTTCAGTGCAAGGTCAACAATGATACTTCCACACCTTGGGACAGATATTAAATGAGGGTTAGAGTGACATGAAAGGGAAACAGATAACAAAAGACCAAGTAGTAAAATTTCTAAAGTTAAATATTTGGAAGTGAGAGCAACAGGCAATCATCTAAATCCCATAACCAGTATTTCACATACCTCACACCTATCAACTGCACTCCTTCATAGCCCGTTTTATTACCAAAAGCCTCCTCAAACTGCAAGTAAACATTTCAGTCATTTGTCTGAAAGTGTTAGTGTACATATATCACACATAAGAACAAAGAGGATGATACCAAATATTATTTATCAAAATTAATTGAACATGGCTGTTTTGCTGAGAATCAGTCTCTGAGTATTAATCAATTAATCAGTTGTTTCTTTAAAGTGCTACTGCAATGAATAATTGTTCTTCTTCTTGTCCCTTTCCTCTTATTTTAATTTGGAAAAAAAGCACAAAGCCTCTTATTGCCCTAAATACAGACCATGACCAAACACTAAATAATAAGAAGATTGTGCCAAGCTTTTCAAGTTCAAGATTTGATAAAACTCTGACAGACTGCATGCAATCTACGAATTCAAGAAACACAGTAAAATTAGATGAAATAATCTCCACAGATTCTCCACCAGCCAAATTTCCTTTTCATCATCAGTGATTATACATCCAGCACATCAGTCTCTGACCCGGAAGTAACCAACATTCAGTGACAACTAGAATTAACAAATGAATTTAACAGATCAAGTGAAGTTCAACACAGGCACACAGTTTATTTGTGAGAAAAAAAATCCCTCCAAGTACACTAGTATATGTTTAATTAGTATCTTTGACCACAATATTTTAGTTATATGTATATTAAGTTACCAGTTCTTTAAATTTCTCCAGTAATAAGGATTGGTTGTATTTTCCATCTATAAATGTTTCACTTGTGATGACAATAGTTATGTTAATCACATTTCCTCCAATGTCTGTGAAGTTGGAGAAAAATCATTACTAAAAGATTTACTCAATCTTTTTATTGATACAGTATTCTGTATGAAAACCAGGGTTTTGTAAAAGCTTAGGGACTGTTCTAGGGTTCTTTAACCCAGGGACAATTGAGACGTCCACTTCTTTCAGTAAGTGGCTTGTAACAAGAACAACTGGGGTTTTTGCCATAGTTTACATGAACCAGGGCACTCATCAACTTCTCATTGGTGGATTGTGTTGATTACTTGTCAGATGAAAAATTGTGTTGTTCTTTTTTTTCTACACATGAATAAGAGAAACGGTCTGGCTAAAATTTTGAAAATTTTCTTATACTGAAGCAAAACAATGCAGGGGAAAAGTCAGTTTCTAATATCAAAGTGACCTTTTGCTTTCAAATTCAAGTTCAGAGCATTGAGGAAAATATAGAGAGGCAGCAAGGTGTCATTTGCCTTCTCTTGCTTTAATGAAAACCTTAAAAAATTGATGTACACTGTAAAATACGTAGGTCCTAAGTACTTCAGCTTACAATGACTAAAAGATGAAAGAACTAAATCCTCATCTCCATTTTCCCAAAAAACATCCCACACAATTACAATTTTTCCTGTACCTTGTCAGAAGCCCTGACTATAGTTTTTCCCCTACTTTTGATACTCACCCCTGTATAAGCCATCTGAAGTTTAATTTCTGCACTGCTTTCTTTGCATTTTACAAGTAATAAAATCATCAATATTGTAAATGTACATTGTAATTATTTAAAGAAAACAAAGAGAGTTATCCAAAAAGGCAAAGTAAAGGCACTATTTGGGCTTTTACAACCTGACAAGCTAATCCCTGGTTTAACTCTGAAAACCCAATCAAAATGCCATGGTGGTACATGTAAGAAGATACAGCTGTTAGATGCATGGCTACAATGTACATGTGACTTACAAACATTGGCAGTTTTTGATTCATTTCCATATATGTTGGCCACTCTGCAGGTATAGCTGGTATCATTAAGGACTTGTGAAATATGAAGAGTATTCTTGTCACAAACTTGTTCTGAGTCATTACATGGAGTCCAAGTGTAAGTAGGTGGAGGGTTCCCTTCTGCTTCACAGTTTAGAGTGAGACTTTGATGTACAAAAGCAATATACTCAGATTGAAAATTAGGAATCTTGGCTGAAGCTGTACATCAAATTGGAAAATAAAAATCAGATTAATAACAGCATCTACCCAAAGATACATCTGAGTGAGTTGTCTTCCATAGGTAATGCAAGGGGTCCAACCCTAACTAGTACACTTGTATACCAGAGGGAATTTTTTATTTATTCTGATGTTGTTTTAGTTCAATTCACTTATATGGGTTTGCAAAATGTTCTTCTAATTTGTTGGTCTATTGTGGTGTCAAGTTGTCTGGATATTGACTGGGTGATCCTCTTGCCATTCATAAATGCATGTTAATAAATTACTGGTTATCAAATTCTCCATATTCCAATAATTAAACAGAAAAATTTTCAGGTTCTCACTCAGAAAACTATTGAGGTGACATTTCAAATCTTTGAGCTGAGATCTTGCCAGATATAATGAAATGGAATGTTAAAGATTTTGAAATCAGCATCAACTGAACATATTTGCTGACACAGACAGTGGAGCACTAGAGTCTCCTAACACAACATCTAATCTAAATTTTAAGAGGAGTTACATTTACAGGGGTGGGCGAACACCTCCCAGAACATGGCAACGCTTCAAGCTGCAACCATTTTGGTCCCCATGGCAATGAAAAATATATTTGGTGACTAACATTCAACAAAAGTTGCCAGTTGACAACCAACAGATAAAAAAGAGAAGGGAAAAATATGAAAAATTTATCAATCCTTGGACAAATTATTAATGAATTGACTGTTAGTTGATGCTTCTTACACATTCATTTCATATGAAACCATATGATAATTAATGAAATATGATATGCTTTCTTACCATGGATGGAGCTTGGAAAAGAGCTCTTTACAACAGCTGACTATTTTATATTTTTATTCCAAAATGTTTTGATGGTATTTCCAATTTTAAGATGCTTTGCACCCAAAAGCAAGCAGGCACAAATCATGTATTCTATTTAGTTCCATCACATGAGGTTAAAGTTGTGAAAAGTAAAATTCTTGAAGAAGGGCCAGTTCCAAAAAAGGCCAAAGTAGACTTCAGTACCACCATCAAACCTTCAATTTTTATGGTAAAAAGTATGGTGAATAAATATGTAGTGATTTAAGATGTTATTCATACTATCAAAGGCTTTAATACCAATATTTTAGCTCACTTTAAATGAGAGATGTATCTCAGCTGAGCAATAGACAGAAATCTCATTAAACATGATTTGTTACTGGGTCTCAGCAACTTTGTAGTAAATTGTTTCTCCTTCCAGAAATCAGAGTTTCTTCATTCTCACTCTCTTGACTGTTATTACATGTACAATCTTTTAATCATCAAGGGATATAATTTTTTTTTAAGGGGGAGGGGAAGGGACTGCAACCAAAATTTTTTGTGGAAACCATTTTACAATTGAAGGTCACCAAACAGTGATGTTTTGAAAAATTGAGCTTATGGAGCCCAGTATGGATGTACTTAGCCAAACATTAATACAAGTAACTGATAGCACACATTTGAACACAGAAAATAGTATAAGGAAAGTGCATCACAAGTAAACTTCAAGGATAATTGAATGGCAAGAACATGTATATAAGCAACGTGCAAAAGTGATAATACTGTTAACATGACTTTTAAATGTTCTTCACAAACCTTACACGTGCAAAAATGAAATTCACACATTATGACTGTGCAAATTATACAAGAACAGTCCCTGGATTATAATCCACTATAAGTGCTTTAATATTCACAAATGTCTGCCTTAAGAAATTCAGTGGACCTTCAAAAGGCCACTAAATTTTTCTGAATTCTTTTCTCAGCTTAAACTAAGCATTATTATTTTAACTGCAGTTTCCAACAAATAATTTTGTAGAAATTAATACTGAGACCCACAGGAGCTGTTTACAAAAGTATTTTTCTAAAAAATAATTTCTATAGGCACTTAACACCTAGTTTCGTTATAAGGGGCAAATCCCCCAGTGGTTAATGAAGGTAAAGAAATTCAAATCAATGTCAATAAGGGATAAATACAAATGAAATTGATTTCCAAATACATGAAGAATCCCCCCAGTCAGCATTACCATAGCATTTAACTTTCTGTTGGCAATTACTTTTAAGGAGGCAAAATAGCATAGTATTTTTCATAAAAATCAAGCACATGGCAAGGGCATTCATTTATCAACTTACAAAAATTTCATAGGAAGTGTTATGAAGACTTACCCTCAGAGGAACCATCAGTTGGTGTTGGGGTTCCTCTACTTGTTGGTTCCACATCAGGCCTTGTCCCTTTTATGGCACTCACAATAAACTCTTCCAGCTTTCCATCTTTCGCAGCATCATTAAGTGTTATGAGAACATCTTGTTCCTTTGTGGTGGAGTTGAATGTTAGTGCAAGGTCAACAGTGATACTTCCACACCTTGGAACAGACATTAACTGAGGGTTAGAGTGACATGGAATGGGAAACAGATAACAAAATCTGAGCAAATAACAAAATTTCTAAATTTAAACATTTGGAAGCAAGAGCAATTAAGTGGTAATCATCTTAATCCCATTAATTCACATACCTCACACCTATCAACTGCACTCCTTCATAGCCAGGTTTATCAGCAAAAGCTTGCTCAAGCTGCAAGTAAGTATTTCAATAATTTGTCTTAAAATGTTAGTGTACACGTATTACACATAAGAACAAATGAGGATGACCAAATACATGTATCATGTATCAAATTGAACATGGCTGTTTTGCTGAGAATCAGTCTCTGAGTATTAATTGGTTGTTTCTTTAAAGTGCTACTTCAATGAATAATTGTTCTCCTTCTTGTCACTTGCAATTTGGAAAGAAAGCACCAGGTCTCTTATTGCCCTAAATACAGACCATGAGCATACACTGAATAACAAGAAGATTGAAACAAGCTTTGAAGTTCAAGATTTGACAAAACTCTGACTGACTGCGTGCAATCTAGGAATTAAAGAAACACTGTAGAATCAATGAAATATTCTCCACACATTCTCCACAAGCCAAATTTCCTTTTAATCTTTATACAGCTAGCACATCAGTCTGACCCTGAAGTGACCAACACTCAGTGACAACTATAATAAAACCATAATAAAAATTCAACACAGGCACACAATTTATTTGTGAGAGGAAAATCTCTCCATGTAAACTAGAGTATGTTTAATTAATAGTTTTGATGACAAGATCTAAGTTTATGTACATTAAGTTACCAGTTCTTTAAATTTGTCCAGTAATAAGGATTGGTTGTATTTTCCATTTATACATGTTTCACTTGTGATGACAATAGTTATGTTGATCACATGTCCTCCAATGTCTGTGAAGTAAGAGAAAAATCATAACTAAAAGATTTACTCAATATTTTTATTGATACAGGTGTTCTGTTTGAAAACCAGGGTTTTGTAAAAACTTTAGTACCATTCTAAGGTGATTTAACATCAGAGACAATTGAGACCTCTGTTTCTGCCATAGCTTATATAATCCCGGGCATTGGTCAAATTCTCATCATATATTTTATTGGTGGATTTTGTTCATTGCTCAGCAAATGACAAATTTTGTTGCTACCTTTTTTTTCTATGCATGAACAAGAGAAACAGTCTGGCAAAATTTTGAAAACGTTCTTATAATATAGCTAGAGCAAAACAATTTATGGGAAAAGTCAGTTGCTCATATCAAACTGACTTTTTGCTTTCAAATTCAAGTGCATGGGATTGAAGAAAACATAGAAATGCAGTAAGGTATCATTTGGCTTCTCTTGCTTTAATGAAAACATTACAAAATTGATGTACACTGTAAAATATGTAGGTCTTGAGTAATTCAGGTAAAAATATAAGGTGGGATCATGCCAATCCCACCTGGGATCCCAGGTGTGTCCCAGGTGGGATCCCGCCTTTTTCAGGTGGGACCCAGGTGGGATTATGGAACATCCCACATGGGATCCTGGGTGGGATTATGGAACATCCCGCATGGGATCCCACCTGGGATTATGGAACATCCCACATGGGATCCCACCTGGGATTATGGAACATCCTGCATGGGATCCCACATGGGATCCCGCCAATTGAAGTTGGGATCCCGCCTTAAATTCCTAATAGCATCCCACCTGGGAAAGCACATCCCGGGCGGGATTAAACCTAGAATCCCACCAATCCCTCTTGGGATCCTGCCTCAAATTTCAGATAGTTTCCCACCTGGGAAATCATATCCTAGGCAGGATTGCATCTGGGATCCTGCCAATCCCAGTTTAGACCCTGCATAAAATTACAGATGGCTTCCCACTTTCAGAAAAATCCTTTGAGGGATCCTGTTTATCACTGGAGACCACAGATTTATGAAATGTACCAGATAGGATATCTTAAAATTAAGAGGATAAAATTTTCTAGGTGAGCTATAGACCCCATCAATCCACTGAGGGTCCAAAACTTTCCAACTAGCTATAGAACATACTGACACCTCCAATGGGATCCCATTGTCTTACCAAACTGTTGATCATAAATGATTCAAACAGTAAATGAATACACAGACTATATGTGATAAAGATCTCATAATTTATTTGCAATGAACCAGCATGTGTTTGACTTGTTTCATTAACAAATTTCTTAACCGAACATTCTTACAGAATAACAGCACAACTCAGCATATTACTTTTTCTTCATCATTTAAGCAGACCATCTACAGTGTAATAAGGCTCAACGTTTAAAAAAATTGGCTGTTGTGTATCAAAGAATAAAAGAAAGACAAAACCTCAATAATTCATGTTATCAAAATTTTGACAAAGGCACTGATTGAAAGGGCTAAACTTCAGAATACCCCGCAACTTTGGTCCGCCTCACTTACATGTGTCGGGAGGCTTTGAAGATCGAGGCATAACACAATAGACGCTATTCTTATTCAATGACATGTAAATGAGTTGCGGGGTATTCTGAAGTTGCTCCAAGTAATCTTGAAACCTTACTCATAGATTTATTTCATTGTAAAGTGTAAGCTTAGGAAACTGCATGCAAGCGACCAATTCGATTCTCAGAATTATTTGAGTTTCAGTTGCGCTGAGCGTTAGGTAAGCTTAATTCAAGCCGTTATTTCTATTCTTTGATAAGATTTTGATCACGTAACGAATATGGCAATTTGTACTCACCACAAACTTCTAAAAATCCTAGCTTTAAATGGCCACTCGATCGTTGTTTGAACCAGTCGATATGTCAACTGTTAATTGTCCCTTCTTTTAAGTTCACGGCGTCAACGACTTTCTTTTCATTTAAAACACTCACGCTTTTCTCGTTTTCCCATTAAACCACAATAAAACCAATCTTTAGAAGTGTTATATTAAGCAAAACAGTTGGGAAAAGAAACAACTTGAAGCAAAAGCGGTTAACCGATGAAAAGTACATTCAAAGATGAGCGCCAAATGGAGTTTTCTTTGTTTCCGACACGGGCATGATCACGTGGACCTTTTGGCAAAGAGAATCCGCTGGCTTGACCCATTGCAGTCTCAAGAGAAGCGCGCAACATTATTCTGTCTCTTCTGATCGGTTCTCCTCTCTTAGATGGTGGATACCTTGGATTCATGTTTTGATGATGACATAAATAATGATGTGAATTCACTCTATGTAGAAATAATCGACAAGAATCGAACAAGAATGCACGATTTGTGGCCGAAAGTTTTCGAGGAAAGAAAGACTCGAAACCCACTTGAGTTCTGTTCACGGCGAAGGTGAGAAACAACACAAGCCAATCACATTAGGAAGTATAAGAGATACCTAGATGATCCCAGTGTACCAGTACCCAAATCAACAAGGCTTGACCACAACAAGCGTTCAGCAACACGTTCCAACACAGCTAGACATCTCGATTCCTCAGTCGGTCTTTCCAGTGAACTAGCAGCGGTGCCAACAGAGTCAAGTGCGTCTCATAACGGAGAAAACATTTGCACGAGAGACAGAAGCAACTACATGCGATTACAGAGGTGCATTGGAATTCTCGTCTGCAAATGGTTATGCACAGTCCGAAGCGTTACCGAGCTTGGAAAGGGGTGGAGAGAACGAAGATACAAGGTTGTCATTTTATACTGCAAGTAAAATTTTATACCTGACCTACAAGGTATAGAAAAATTTTGTTGATCGCTGACTCAGAGAAGAACAACAAGTAAACTTTAAAGCTGTTATTATTGAACTGTGACTTGTACTTTTCATTTGTATGTAAAGAAGGAATTGTATTTTGCACCAAAAATATAAAGAAGTAATATTTTTAAGGAGGTCTAGTGATTGGGACATTTAAGAAATTAAGTTATGAAAAGAAACTCGGTTTGTACTTTTCACTACTAACAAGTCTTGTTTTAAAAATATTTTCAGATCAGAGTTTCAAATAAAGCAAATAGAAGAAGTCATTTCAAAGGTGTATTTTCTCAAAGGGACAGTGACCACCTCTGTCTTGTCCGCATGCCAAATATTTGCGGAGTGTGTGGATGATCCATAAGTATTGGAACTCTCACAAAAACATTTTGTAAGAATAAAAACAGCAAAACAATATTTTTGTAGGTGGGATAAAGAATCCCAGGTGGGATATGTAAATCCCGACCAGGATCCCGGGTAGAATGCATAAGTCCCACCTAAGATCCCGGGTGGGATGCAGGAATCCCGCATTAAATGCGGGATCCCAGGTGGGATCAAATTTTCATCCCAGGTGGGAAAGGTGGGATCCCACCACCTAAGGCGGGATCCCGCCATTCCCACCTGGGATCCTGGGTGGGATTGCTGGGATCCCGCCTATATCCCGCCTGACATTTTACCTGGGCATGCAATGACTAAAAGATAAAAGAACTAAAACCCCATCTCCATTTTCCCTAAAAACATTCCACACAATCACAATTTTGCCTGTACTTTGTCAGAAGCCCCGACTATAGTTTTTCCCCCTACTTTTGATACTCACCCCTGTATAAACCATCTGAAGTTTAATTACGGAATGGTTTTCTTTGCATTTTACATGTAATACAATTGTACAATAATCAATATTGTGTATATACATTTAATTATGTAAAGAAAACAAAGAGTTATCCAAAAGACAATGTAAAAGTTCATCTCTGAGAACAAAATGTCATGTTGGTAAATGTATGAAGATACAGCTGTTAGATACATGTACATGACTACAATGTATATGTGACTTACAAACATTGGCAGTTTTTGAATCATTTCCATGTACATTGGCCACTTTGCAGGTATAGTTCACATCATTAAGGACTTGTGAAATATGAAGAGTATTCTTGTCACAACCTTGTTCTGAGTCACATGGAATCCAACTGTAAGTAGCTGGAGGGTTTCCTTCTGCTTCACATATAAGAGTTACACTTTGTTTTACACCCACAAAACATTCAGTTTTAATTTTAACAATCTTGGGTGGATCTGTAGATCAATTTTGAAAGTAAAAATCAGATGAAACAGTATCTACACAAATATACACAGAGTCAGTTGTCACCAAAAGGGAACAAGTACATCTAACACATCAATCCAAGTAAATGACAGCACACATTACAACACAAAAGAGAAATGGAAAGTGCCTATCTTTTTAACAACATGGTTAAAATTTTTTCAATGCATACTCACAAGTGACATTCACATGAACTGTTTGGCTATCAGCTTCACCAAAACCATTATATGCTGTACAGTTGAAAGTTCCTGAATCATTCCTGCTAACGTTTGTTATGGTCAGCACCTTTCCTTCTTGAAGCACACTATTTCCATGATTCCCTGTCTTCTCTTTTGTCCAGGTGATGTTTGCTTCTGGTTTACCGGATGCTTCGCATGTTAACTGCAAGTTACCACCTTCAAGAACAGTTTGTTCACCTCTGATTTGATGGATTTTTGCTGGAACTAATAGCAGAAAATTGCATGGAAGAAAAAAATGTAACACACTTGAATGACATTTAAGAAAATGAATGACACTTTTTAAAAACATGTTTTGACAGTTCTTCTGTCATCTTCAGTTCTGAATAGTACAAAGTACAAAGTACAAAGTTGAATTTAAAGTGTGTACCAAAATACTGATTGGACAAAACAAACAATGGTAACAAAACAATGTATGCATTTACCAGTACAAGGAAAGTTTTAAATTAACATGATAAAATTGGTGATTAAGTGTAGGTCTCTCCCATTGAATGCGGATAGCTTCTTTGATTTTACATGTAGCCATTGAAAACATACAATGAAGAGCATCAAAAATAGTTTTTGGTCAAAAACAGACAAGATGTACAATAAAGAGAGATGCAAATTACTGGGTTGGAGGACACTTGAGTGTTGAAGAGAGTACTACCCCTTAGTAAAATGTTACAAGGCAGACACTAAGTTAAGTTTCCTAGTAACTCTCCTGATGATTTCAAGTACAGTAACAACAATACTTGATCTATTGTAGAAATCCATTCAAGATTCACAATTTATGAAATCTGCAAAAATCGAACACCCTCAAATACTCCTTTGTGAGGATCATCAAGGAATGGAACAAGTTGCCCAACCACCTTTTGTGAAATGATAAGTGGATGAATGTTAATTGATTATGCAATTTACTGTCCACTTCATCAAACTTTTTATGCAGCATTTCAGAGCTGTTTTTGTGTGTGTATGTCTGACTTCACCACTTTATCCAAATGATGTTGGTTCTTGTACCAAGTGTGAAGAAGAATATACATGAAATTCTAATTCAACTAAATCAATTGCTAAATTACTACTCATCAACATATCCTGTCCTTAGGAGAGGGCCCAAGAACAGATTTTTTTTTTATCTCTTATTATTTCATAATATTTTTTTGCCAATTGTGGGAGAAAGATTAAGAAACATATGATTTTCCTACACACTTTAAGCACCCCAGAGAATTATAACAAAGCTGAGTGGTACAAAACAAAAAAGATAGCATCAAACCATTTCATTTCCTTCTTTCTCATTTATCAACAATGTAAAATCTATGTAAAATGGGTTCTAATCTACAGCCTACAATCTGAAAAAAAAAACTGTAAAATAACACGAAATTTATCCCACAAAGAAGGAATTCTCCTATTATGTGATCAAAAGAAGTATGATGAGATTTACTGATGGAAGGTCACTTTTCAGTAATAAAATATTTGCTATGATAACATGTACATCTAAAAATTTTTCTTAATCCTCCACAATTACCCATCACACATTTACTTTGATTTTCTTCCTCACACCACAGATGCACTATTACTGTACTTGCTTATATACAGTCAACGGCAACCATGATACAAATTCTCTTGTGGAGTACGCAAAATGATCCTAAAGATACTTGAATTAGGCATACATATATACATTTAGTAAAGCAACAAAATGAACACTCACCTTTTATGATGACACTAATTACATCACTCCAATCCCTTGCATCAGTGGTCACAGTGCATTTGATTCCCTTTCCATCAGCAGCTGTTGCATTGTGGATTATCAGTGTGGCACGATCATTACGACTGATGCTAAATTTTCCTTGAAAGACTGGAAATAATGTAACGACTCCAGATGCAGTTTTAGTCCCGATTAGGTCATTGCTATCTATTCTCCAAGACACACGAATAAGTGAGTTATTAGATAAGGTAAAGTCCCATTCCAAACGCAACTCAGAAGAACTACCATCTAAAACTTTGAATGTTGTTCGAACTGAGATGTCTGTATTGCTGAGTGGACCACGTCGTGGAGAAGGAAGAGTCCATGTGATGTTTGCATCTACAAAGAAAGTGACCAGTTAATACAACATACAGTAAGGCCAGGTTATCTGTCTGAAAATTGCAATATCATTATGTTACAATCACACACAAACAAACACTGGCCAAGAGGGATGAGTTCAAAATAGACATTAACAATGTACTCATACAATTGTATATATATATATGTAAAAGAAAAAGTCAATAATAAAATAATTCTCAAGAAGTTCAACATTAACACAATGTATTTGCTCTCAGCTGGTCAGGTAAAAACCAATTTACAGTATGTGCAAGTATGTGGAAAATTGCCACTCATAAAGCAAAACACTGAGGTAACTATCTGTTGGCACGGTATCCAGTCAACTCGCCGACGGACCAACTCGCCGACGCCAACTCGCCGATGTATAAAATCGAGTAGAGACGTCGGCGAGTTGGTCCTCAATCCAATACAACTTATTAGAAGTTAAACATACAGAAAAGTAAACGATATTTAGTAAAAAAACACTGGTGAACATTGGCGAACATCAAACAGAAGCTTAAACATTGGCGAACATTGGTGAACATCACCAATGACTATAACAGCTTAAGACGCGAACGAGTTATTGTGCGACAACAACACCGTAAAGACTCATCATGTCAATCGCTCAGATTTTTTAAAGAAAACTTGGCTTTCTAGACAAGATCTTTAGTAAAAAGCAATTCTTTTTATTTGCAACAAAGTTTATAAGGATCTCAAGGCGAATAAAGCGAAGTAAACATCGCCAATGAACAAAATTGGCTGTAGACGCGAATGAGTTGTGTGACAACAACACCTTAAAGACTCATCATGTCAATCGCTCAGATTTTTATATGCAACGAAGTTTGTAAGGATCTCAAGGCGAAAAAAGCAAAGTAAACATCGCCAATGACTATATCCGCTTCAGACGCGAACGAGTTATTGTGTGACAACAACACCGTTGTGCGTTGACTTTTCATCAAGCGACTTGACTTAAATAAATAAGACCGATTGACATGAGATCCTTATAAACTTTGTTGCAAATAAAAAGAATTGCTTTTTACTAAAGATCTTGTCTAGAAAGCTAAGTTTTCTTTAAAAAATCTGAGCGATTGACATGATGAGTCTTTACGGTGTTGTTGTCACACAATAACTCGTTCGCGTCTGAACGGATGTAGTTATTGGCGATGTTTACTTTACTTTATTCGCCTTGAGATCCTTATAAACTTTGTTGCAAATAAAAAGAATTGCTTTTTACTGAAGATCTTATCTAGAAAGCCAAGTTTTCTTAAAAAATCTGACCGATTATCATGATGAGTCTTTACAGTGTTGTTGTCACAGTCCCGATAACTGGTTGTGTCCTCGTCGATAACTCGTTCGCGTCTGAAGCTGTTAGAGTCATTGGTGATGTTTATCTTGCTTTATTCGCCTTGAGATCCTTATAAACTTTGTTGCAAATAAAAATAATTGCTTTTTACTAAAGATCTTGTCTAGAAAGCCAAGTTTTCTTTAAAAAAACCTGAGCGATTGACATGATGAGTCTTTACGGTGTTATTGTCACACAATAACTCGTTCGCGTCTGAAGCGGATATAGTCATTGGCGATGTTTACTTTACTCTTTTCGCCTTGAGATTCTTGTAAACTTTGTTGCAAATAAAAAGAATTGCTTTTTACTGAAGATTTTGTCTAGAAAGCCAAGTTTTCTTAAAAAATCTGACCGATTGTCACTGTAAGTGCCCCTAAGGCACGGGTTTATCCCTTGTTTTGATTTAGTAATCGTTTAATTAATAATCTGTAAAAGTCACACTAGGTGCCTCGTCACGCGTTCCGTAAGTGGTATAGCATTTCCAAACAGAACGGATCTATTGTGCAATTCAATAATTCGATCGATTTCGCAAGCACTCGTGGTTTAATAGAAAGAAATTGTCTGTCGTTTTTATCGAAGGAAGGAAAGGTCCTTTTTGTGTCAACTCTCGCCAGATCCGGCAACAATGTAAGTTTCATTTACCTCGAGTGTTTCTATAGCTAATTTCTTGTCCCTAATTTTGTGAATCAATTATTTTTAGCTTCACGGTCAAATACGACATTTAATAAAGGAGGCGTTCCATGAAAGAAATTGGGGCGATATTTGTTGTGTCGATCTGTGAGATTCGTACGGTCCAGCTAGCGGCGATCAAGCGTCGCTATAGTCACGATGAGTCTTTACAATGTTGTTGTCACACAATAACTCGTTCGCGTCTGAAGCTGTTAGAGTCATTGGTGATGTTTACTTCGCTTTATTCGCCTTGAGATCCTTATAAACTTTGTTGCAAATAAAAAGAATTGCTTTTTACTAAAGATCTTGTCTAGAAAGCCAAGTTTTCTTTAAAAAATCTGAGCGATTGACATGATGAGTCTTTACGGTGTTGTTGTCGCCCAATAATTATCTCGTTCGCGTCTTAAGCTGTTATAGGCATTGGTGATGTTCACCAATGTTTAAGCTTCTGTTTGATGTTAACCAATGTTTGCCAGTGTTTTTTTTACTAAATATCGTTTACTTTTCTGTATGTTTAACTTCTAATAAGTTGTATTGGATTTAGGACCAACTCGCCGACGTCTCTACTCGATTTTATACGTCGGCGAGTTAGCGTCGGCGAGTCGGTCCGTCGGCGAGTTGACCGTAATTCCTGTTGGCACACTCCTCACAGGGAGATCCCTTCAGGCAACTTTAGCTTTTTCCCGTACAACCTTTTTCATTTGTAATGTGCGAAACCTGAAGCGAACAAAAAAATTTTATGAGGACTCCGATATGCAAATAGTCACTCGCTTACTCAAGTGTAGACAATGTGGTAATTAGTTGTTCTGAAATTGCCAAAGTGTGATGCCATCATCTTGGAAAAATAACAATGCAAAAATGACCGCCAGACTTGTTACAGTGTAGACTTAGCATTGTTGCTTTTAATGCCACCTTTTAGGTAGAGCACATACTCTAATACCGTGAATCACTTCAATTTTTTACTATCTACTACAAAACAAGAACCATGGGAACAATGCAAGTTTATTGGCTGATTGATTTAATTCAATTATCTTATGTAAATATTGGCAGCTGGATCAATCCATAATTTTTTAGTGGATGAAAATAATTCTGTGCTTTTCTCATAAAAGCGAACTTGGGATATTCATTGCCACATATCTTTATTCCTATATTTAGAAAAACTTGTGTTCACATAAAAATGCATTCTGGAAGCAAGAGAAACCTTGTAAACAAAGATCATCACATTACAATGCAAATACTTATTAACTAAAGCAACTGTGAGGTAAAATGCAACATATATGTAGAAATGGAAAATAGTGGAATTTGGCTTGTGCAGGCAACTAGCGAAAGGCACTTGTAAAAAACACCATATAAAAAAAGTGGGTCACTCCTTTATGTTTATAAGTTAACTGCTCAATTAGTTCTAAGTCCCAGATGATCATGTCTACATGTACTTTAATATAATTTGGTAAGGTTTGCCCCTCACTTGATAATAAAACTAACAAGATTGATGAGAATTCCTCCAAAACCTCCAGATGTTATAAAAATTACAATAAAATATAAATGCAGGCACAAAAGAACCAAACCATCTTTAGAAGGAAAAATTTATCAGCTCAAATAAAAGACTTGAAGATTAAAACAGGATAATTAGGTAGTACAGAAACACAATAAATCTTCGTAAGGAAGAAGTGGTATACACTATGTGAATACCTGTCATTCTGAACACCTTCAACTTTCTGGCTAGCTTTTTTTCAATCATTATACTAGCAGGTTCCAACATTAATACTAAACATTCTACAACAATTTCAGTCATTAACAGTCAGTACAAAGTCATCTTGTCGATTCTTTGGTCTTTTTTCTCCTCTTTTGTTTTGTTTATTCAGATTTTTTCCTTTTGTAAACCCATAACTAGTTAGGTAACTGCTTTTATTATGTATATGTTTATAATCTGTTAAATACTTTTGCTTGTCAGCAATTGGTCTAAATGCATCACCTGACTGAAAACTCACCAGCTAAAACAGAGGAATATCCACAAAATAAATTATTCACCAATTTCAAACCCTTTGTGCACTATGGTAAATTTGTGTTTAACTTTTAATTCAAGATGAAAGGGCTTTTTGTGGCTTTACCAAAAAGGGACATGTCTGTTTGTTCATAGTCATGCCAGAGAACAATGAAGAGTGAACATTCCACTCACCAACCGCTCAGCTGTTTTTAAAAACCTTTTTGTTCGTGGTTATCTTAGAACAGATAATGTTCATGAACAAATATCTGCGCACATTTTTACACCAAACTGAGGCTATTAATTTTACAAAAGTAATATAGACGGGATTTAAATTGCAAATGTAGAAGTGCAAGTTATGTTTAACTTAGTGCGTGTCAGTTTTGGTAAAATACGACAACCACTTTAGAGTAGTGGCTGCTTGTGTAAATAATGTTCGAGTTGGAAGTTATGTTTAGCGTACTGAATAAATGAAACCCAATTGAAATAAAAGAAACCAAAAGAAAGGTAGGCTTAAGTGAGTAAAAAATCTTTTCTAAAGCCAACCAATTAAGTTTGTAATCTGCTATCACACATAAAGACTTCTCCCTCGAACATATTTATCACTAAACTATGCGAAAGGTCTGGTAAATTTTGAGTACTATAGAAGAAAAGAAAAATGTATATGCACGCTGATATGCAGCATATTTACACTTCTGAAGGCTTCCAAGTTTATTGTATTGATATCTAAAGGAAAATATCATCGGCCTTGATAGATAAAAGTGAAAAACAGCACATACTACTAGATACCCATTCCCCTATTCACCCAGCTCCTGATTCTTCTCGATAATTTACAGTTATTTTACTGCGATTACGAAATAAAACGAAATGTCTCACATGGCTTAGAGTTCAATACCCCTTTTAATAGAAATTCATGGGAAAATATGAGAGAACTTAGGTTTGGAGGAAAAGAGTAAAGTTTGGAAGAGCTGGAGTCATTCGTGGTAGAATATTATAATTACCAACTTGATAATTCTAGATACGCTAGCATTCACAAATTCGTCTTACTTGACACGGATTTTATCAGTAGCAGTAATAATAAAACGTGCATAACTCACTGTTTTTCTTTTTGACTTTGGCGAACATATGTAACTACACAAACTGTATGGCAACTGAAGCTGTTGAAACAGGACGTTCTCAAACAGTACAAAGATTCTTATGATTAAGAGAAGATACTCACCTACTTTCGAGACGAGAAACTGAACATTAACGAGCAGTAATGAACACCATATCACTGAAAACGACTCCATAGCCTGTAACCATCCAGAAGTCTATTTACCACGGTTTCCAACGGAGGAATAAACAAGGAAGTATGCAGTAAAAATTCGCCCAATATGGACCTCGGCCGCAGCTTCCAAATTTGTAATAAGTAGGTCATAGGACAAGCTATGAAATGTCCTTACTATTAACATACCGGAAGCGGTTGGGAATGTCACCAACCAAAATAAGCCAAATCCCAATCTTGGCTAGTCTTACATCCTGTCTCCTTCATAAAATAGCAACGCAGTATTATTAAAACCCTGTTATTTCCTCAACTAAACAATGTGAATGAATAAAAATAAATATCTGTCCATAAAATTAACGTTACTCACAAAGTACTTTTACTGAAGAGAAATGTATGCTTTCGAAATTAAATTATTTTACACGCAATCACTTCAATCCAGAGTCATGTTGCCCGAAATTCATAGTCATGTCGCCCGAAATTTTATCGAGTGTTTAATCTTGAAGAAAAGTAACAATCGCAAGGAATAAACTCGTAAAATGTTGACTCGTAAAATGTTTTCGTCCGCTAACCTATGCAAATATGAAGTAAAACAAAGACTCAAATATCGCTGTTCATTTCAGCGTTGTTCGTTGCTATGAACTAAACTACTCATTCTACAGTACAGATTCTAGTAATTATAAGTGGAACACTTTCAGTTATCGGAATTTTTCACACATATCAGAAAAATACATCAAGTTCTTTTAAACAAATCAGCCGTCGTCTTTCTATTTTTCATAGAACATTTTTTTTAAACTAAATAATATTCCAAGTGTAATTGTTGTCGAGTTAAGTATTATTTCTGTTACGTATTAGTCTTTGTTTTTGTATTAGTGACGCTTCGATATCATATGTCAGACCTCGTGCGTTGTCGTTTGCGGTAGTTTAGACAAGAGAGCTTATTGCGAGTGTTTCTGCGTTCATTGCGACTCATTCAGGCGTTACAGAGAGGACAATCGGTAAGCGACCGTATTATTGTATTGATTTCCTTGTTTTCTTTTCCTGTTACCGAATGTTGCATTGTTAGCTGTGTTTGCGCTCGTGTAATTGATATGTATTCGTGTCATAAAATAGTTATTTTAGTTTCAGTCCTTTAGTATCGCTTAGACTAGGTTTTTTAATTGTATTTTAGTTTGACGGTTTTGGACATCAAGTCACAATTAGTACGAATAAACTACGTTTAGTTGGTCTTTGGTGTCTCGAATCAGTATTTCGCTCGATGTCCTCGCATTAAATCCTGTGTATCCTTGGGACATTCCGACGTTGTTTCGACGCCTGGAGCTATACCAAGCAGCCGTTCTTCGACAAGGAACACAAGTATTTATCGGTGTTGTTTATTAAGACATTGCTCTTTTTTTGCTTCAGGTGACCCCGTGCCTCTACCAACTGTATTACAAGAAGAATCATTAGCCGAGCCAACTATCCTTTCTGTCGACCCGGTCCCAGAGCAGTTAAACTCTTTGTTGTCAAATTTAAATGACCACAGCAATGTCACGGCAGGCATGACAAGGTAGGGGCTTTACCACCAGCAGTCTACACGAAGAAACAGGACTCCACCAAAGTGGACTTAACTTGTTGGCGGGACTAAGGAACGATTTTAACTCCAGAGATCAGCCAGCGATGAGAGGAGCCGTTCAAGCTACATCGGAAGGTGGGAATGTGAGTAGCGTTGTTGTAAGACAGGAGGAAAGCCTGGAAGTAACCTGATACGTACACCTTCTTAACAGCTGTAAAAAAGATTGGTTTTCAGTGCTGTCAGTCCTAGAAAAATCTCTTTGTTACCATAAAGTTACGAAATTCAGGAATAAAAAAGGTCTTTCTAAGATCGGATGAAGCAGGTTGCTATCACAACATCAAGATTGCCACTTTCAGCAACTTACACGAGAGGGCCTGCGCGTTTGGAGAGCGTTTAATGTTGGGCCTGGAAAGTTTATTCGGTAAAATTAAAATTGCAATTTTTCCACAGAAAAAATGACGGATCTGGTGGAGGAGAGTCCATTTTTCCCCACTACTGCTCGACGAACTGCATCAGCAGGAGAAAGCAATGATGGCAACGACGGTAGTTCCTATCAATGCCCTGAACCTGGTTGCGATGAAGATTTTAAGACCCAGGCCGACCTTGACTAACATATGAACTAGCTAGTTCATCATCCTGTGCCTGCGAGCATGACTTAAAGTCTTTATGACAAAGTGAAGAGGTAGTGGGTTCATCACTTTCAGTCATTGTCATTAGAAGGTGAAAGTTCGACTGAACTGGTTGCAGTGGCCACAGAACCCTTGACAAGTACATCAAAGCTTCCCATGCGATGGGCTCTTCATAAGAGAGGTGCAAGTGAACGGCTTTCGCAAAACGTCAGGCAGTACTTGAAACAGAAATTTAATATCGGATGAGACACTGGCAGAAACCAAACCCAGAGAAGTAGCAAAGGATATGCGAACTGCTTGCACAATAGATGGAGAGAGAATGTTCGATAGAACAGAGTGGTTATCCAACATACAGATTCGGGGTTTCTTCTCGAGATTGTGCCTTAAACAGCGATCTAAAATACAACAAGAATCGGATGATGCCACCGACGCAGACGACCACTTGATAGAAGCATCTCACATGTCACATTTGTTGAAGATTATCGTTGAAGGTGCGAACAAATGCAGACGAATAGTGACTGGAAATATATGAAAATCATATATGTGCCCTGCGGTGAAGAAATGAGATATAAGCGATCCTCGCAGCTATGAACACTACTGAACTAGTAGTTGAAATGAGACCTGAAAAAAATTCAGGCTCGAACGGGATTTGAACCCATGACTTCTGCGATACCGGTGCAGCGCTCTACCAACTGAGCTATTGAATTGAGAAAAAGGAGTTCTTAATGTATTAATTTTCGATTTAGTTTTCGGGTTTCCTCTACTTGTGCCTTGTTAGCCAAAAATAGGGTCGGAAAGTAATAATTAACTCGCCAATTTAATTATTCACAATCATTTAACTGACAACTGATAAATGGCCGAAATTTTAACTGACAAGTGATATTTGTACCCCCCCATCCAGACCCTCTTTTTGTGAGACAAACTAATTTCTGAAGTTCAAACGAATCGGACAAAAAGCACGAAAACATAGCGCTGAAAAACTACCAGGATCAAACTAACTCCATTTTAGCCGTAAAAGTCCGTTTGAATCACATATTTGTCGTCCGACGGGTTCTTACACGACAATATTGTTAAAATCAAATCACTGCGTCAGACTTGAAGTTATTTGCACCTTCAGGAGCCGAAAAAAACGTTTTTTTTCTTATTAGACTAAACCGAATTCAAACGTTCAACCTAACGTTTCCATACAAAAAATTTTTCCGAAATCGTTAAAGGCACCCAAGTTATTTAGAAAAGTCTATTTTAAATAAAAGTTAATAAATCGGGAAGGTGTCATAATCTCGGACCTAAGCGAATCACCTGAGGGAATTTTCCTGGCATCCGCTCATGTTGGGGCTGGATTTTCATGTTATTTTCATACTTTGTTTACATCGCGTTCTTTACAAAATTCACACGTGAAAGCTGTTTGTTTATTAAAAAATCTTTGCTCGTGGAAAAATCAAAAGCGGAAGAAAGTCCTTGGTGAAAAAAAAAGGAAAAAACAGGTCCAAAGAGAAAGAAAGAGTATTAATCTGTTAAGAAAAGAAAAAAATTGCTTTGTGAAAGCGACTGTACTGACGGAGCTCCACTCTAGCGTCCAGATTTCCAACAAAATTTGCCAGACATGATGTTGAACGAGGTTTTCTTTTCTTTATGCAAGTACCAGCCTTGATACAAAAACGTAGACAATCGCCTCGAATCGTAATGAACGAGTAGCCAATAATCGGACCTTGCGTTTGCGCAAAGAGTTCTGGGATCGCCACGGGGCAAACATTGAAACTCGCTGTAAAGGAACGTATGGCGAAAGGTTCTATTGACGTCCAAAAAAGCGATTTTTGCGAGAGATTATGGCTTTTTCGCCGCAGTTTTATTATACATGGATAAAGATATGTTGATACGAGGGAAGTGTAAGTTTTTGTTGGAATTACCACGAAATATGTCATGAAAAATATCGAAAAACTTCTCTCCTTGCGTCAGGTCTGTTGTGAAATCGTCATCGCGTAATGTCTCGAAATATTACAAAGTTAGCCAGAAATCGCTAGGAAATAACTCCTTTAAGTCTTTTCAGTTGTATTTATATATATATATAGCCTGTTTTCATGCTTTTTAACGTATTTAATGAACAAATTACGACGTTTGAAAATATACCTCCTTTAAGGAGAGAAGTCGTTGTCCACGGAGATGGAAATTATTTTTACCGAGCTGTTGCTCTCTGAAAGGATGAAATAAGCGATGAAAAACATGAGGAAATCCCTCGTTCAAGTGATAGTTTGTTTGAGAAAAATCCAAAGGTCTCTGAGCTGCAACTTTTCTTCTCGAACTCCTCGAAGGATCTTGTCAAGAAAAGTAAGATCACGGGAATTCCGGCAGAAACTGTGGACATATCATCGGTTGTGCATCGCTCCTTCAGGGACCAATTTGTATCACTCATCGTCACAGACGAAAGGGTTCAGTTCTGAGCCGATTGCCAACGCCGATTCGTTCGCATTCATCACAACAAAGAAGCAGTGTAGGTGATTCGGCACTCTAATGAACCGTAATATTTGATGATCAAGCACGCCATTTCAATCTCCTGCTGCCTCAAGTTAGCTCTTCAAGCGTTCTTTTGTGTTACCAAGCCACGAAAAACGCTAGTAGTAACGCTAGAAGTAGACTAACTACACGTACAAAAAACTGGAACGGCTTAGTTGAGCTATTCCTTGGCGATTTGAAGTTATGTTTTCAAAATGTCGTGACCGTTACGCGACGTCAAATTCATAATAAAGCTTGCGCATGAAGACAAGTTAATCGGTAGATCTTACTACGTATAACATGGTTTTTCAAACAAAAACTTACGACTCCAAAGTATCAGCATCAGTCAAATCCATTTGAAAGCTGTTTATCGATTCGTCTTCTGGTTCCTCACCACGTCTTTCGGTTTTTCCATTTTTGCCGCGGGTTTTTCCTTTGCCTTTGGCAACTTTGCTCATCATTGTGTCGTCCTTACTACGCCAGGAGGTTCCGTTGTCTTATTAGTTTGTGGTTTCAGGAGGCGAGATAATAATAGGGCGATGCTACAGCTATCGTGGTTGAGGAGGACTGGGAAGGGCACGTCGCCGTAGCCCGCCAAAATTCAACTTTAAGCAACGCGAAGTACAAATAGTACGGCTGAGTGGTCTTAAGACTAATAAGCGTCTTCTAGGCAGTTTTCGTACGTCTAAAAACTTTAAATTACTTCGTTTAAAGAAACAAGAGATTTTATTCTACTTTGCTATGACCAAGGCATTCTTAACGACGAAGAACTCCTGGTTTTGTACGAACAGTACAAGTCTCTAAGCTTAGACCTACCTTACAGTTCATATCCACTCTTCAATCTAGACGATATGGAAGGTGGTGAATGCCTTGCGGAATTTCGAGTGAAGAAGAGAGATATAACTGCACCCGCACAAGCACTTTAAATCCCAGACTGGATTAACGGTAATCAGCGAAGCAAAGCCGAGGGCACAGAAGCCCTTTGAATGCTGCCAAGACGCTTTGCTTACCCTTGCCGGTACAGTGATATGGTACCACGCTTCGCTCGTCCTGTACTTCTTTTGAGCATGGTAACCAACGAAGTGCTCGATTGCATCTATACAGTCCATAGCCATCGAATTATCAATTGGAATCCTGCAGTGCTGAACCCAACAGCACTGCAAACCTATGCCCAAGTTGTCTCTCAAAGAGGGTCCCCGTTGCGGAACCGTTTTGGTTTTGTTGACAGAACAGTTAGGCCTATTGCGAGGCCTGATAATTATCAGGGAATTGTCTACAACGGTAATGAACGAGTGCATGCTCTAAAGTTTCAGTCTCTAGCTCTACCAAATGGGACAATTGGACACCTGTATGGCCCCGTTGGTACTTCTGTTCTTGAAGTTTCCCTTACACGTTTAAGGTGGTAGTCAGTGGCAGATCCAGGTGCTAAAGAAAGGGAGGGGGGGTGAGTCTAAGGAGGGTGGGGCCCACCACTAATTCTGGACAAAAGCGTGAGTCTAAGGATAAGTATTGTTTTCACTTGAGAATTCTTGTTGCCTGAATAATGCAAGGGATAGGATGCATGGTTGGGGGTGAGGGTAGTCTGTAAAATACGGGAATCTAATTATTCACTAAGTACTCATATATATCATCTTCAAACAATAAACATGACATTTTTCAAGTTTTCGTAGAAGGAAGAAAGCATGATGCTGGAATGCTTCGGGATTCTCAGCTTCTACAGAGTTTACAAATGTTTCCTTTCGATCTTCATGGGCAGCCAATGCGCATCTATGGGGACCCTGCCTATCCCTTGAGGACCATTTGCAAGCACTATTTCACAATCGTGTGTTTCTCCTCAAATGCAGGCAGCAATGGGTGAAGTTCGTTCCTCAGTGGGGTGGTTGTTTGAGGATGTCATCAATTATTTCAAGTTTTTGGACTTAAAAAAAAAGATTGGACTACGCAGTGTGGGGAAAATGTATGTGGTGTGTGCACTTCTTAGGAATGCACACACCTGCCTCTATAGCAACCAAACATCAGAGGTTTTTGAGCTTGACCTACCTAGTTTGCAAAATTACCTCGCCTAAAAAAAGAGTAAAAATTCAACATTTATTGCATTTAAGAGCGTTTGTCTGTAAAAATCAAACATATCGCGGTAAGGGTGGAAAATTCGATTTCTTTCTTATTTTAATGTTAGAAAGGCTAGACTATAAATAAAATCACTGGATACTTTTTTTGGCAAAATATCTTTATTTCAGAGAAAAATACAAATAACAAAATTCTGTTAAAATCGTCATTTTTAGCAGCAAATTATTGCACGAGTTTGAGGGCTTCGCGTGCAAAAACGAATCACTATTTCGTCTTTTAAACACTCAAATCTTCTTTTTCGATCTCATAAGATCTCACAACATGATTTTTGTAAACATTGCGCTCTTCTTTGCGCTTGAAATAATTTAATTTCGAAAGCATGCATTTCTCTTCAGTAAAAATACTTCGTGAATAAAATTAATTTTCACCATGTGCTAAACCTTCAAATGGATTAAGCTTTTGGTGGTTGAATTTCGAAAAGATGTTCTCAATATTACTGTAAAAATTTGTTTGGGCAAATGATTGAGAGCGATACAAAAGCTTTTCAAAGTCCGTCAAAATGCAGTTATTTGACCTTTTGCGGTCAACATTCCAGCCGCGAGTCACATATTTTAATATGTTTCAACCCATATGAGGCCGAAAAAATGTACACAGAAAGATATTTCCAAATGCTCTAACCTCATTTGCCGCAGAAGACCGATCCAGAGACCATTTTAGTGTGATTCTCTTGTCGTTCGTCGTATTTAGGTCTGTATAAGTGATAACGTCTGATGAAACCAACCTCCCTGTCCAACCCTGTCGAACACCATCTTGTTGTCAAACGTTCGATATCTTTCTTCACTGTGGCATCTTATTCAACGGTTCAGTTGACTGCGAGTATTGCTCAGTTTACAATGCACTTAAAAATTACATCTGACAGTCTCATTCAATGCTAAACTGAGTTGACTACAAACATGTACGCCCTTCGAATATTTGGGTTGTCACGCAATACTGGTGACAAAGGAACTTTAGGGGGTAGGTGAAGGGCAAAACTCCATATAATTAAGCACTATCAGAATTGAACTCTTGGAACCTACAAAATATTTTATTCTGTAAACATTTTTGTAATAGTGTCATCTTTGTCTGGTGACAAACAGTAAAATACATTTATTTATTGCAGGGAATTATTCTTGTTTTTTTGGCGCTCTGTGCCTGTCGTACTTATTAGGGGTGTTTTTCTTTCCACTAAAATTGCAAGGAATACCCCAATAGCATAAAAGAGAACCTTTTGTATATTTTTAAAACACCAATGGGGATGTGTTGGTTATGTGAGGCTGGGGTGCTATGCTCCGTGGCCAACGGGTGGGGCTTGCATAAGGGAGTGGTATTATTAACTGCTGTTAACAGATCCAACTACCGTTTAAAACCATAAACTACAGAGGGGCCGACATATGTGCGCTCGGCACAAAATAAGGTCCGCTGGATAAGATGCCCACAGTGTAGAAAGATGTCAAACGTTTTACAATGAAGGTTGGTGACAGTTTGCAGATTGACAGGCAGTTTCATCGGATGATATAAATACGACGAGCGACAAGATAACCAAAGTAAAATGGTCTTTGGATCTTTCTTCTACGGCAAACAAGGTTAGAGCAACTGGAAATTTGTACCCATGTACATATTCCGGCCTCATATGGGTTGAATCATATTAAAGTAGGTGCGTGACTCGTAACTGGAATGTTGACCGCGAAAGGTCAAATAACTGCATTTTAACGAACTTTGAAGAGCTTTCGTATCGCTCTCAATCATTTGCCCAAAGAAATTTTTATAGTAATATTGAGAACATCTTTTCGTAATTCTACCGCCCAAAGCTTACTCCATTTGAAGGTTTAGCACATGCTGAAAATTAACTTTACTCACAAAGTACTTTTACTGAAGAGAAATGTATGCTTTCGAAATTAAATTATTTTACACGCAAAGAGGAACGCAGTGTTTACAAAAATCGTTTTCTGAGGTCTTATGAGGTTGAAAAAGAAGATTTGAGTGTTAAAAAGACGAGATTGGGATTCGTTTTTGAATGCGAAGCCCTCAAACTTGTGCAATAATTTGCAGCTAAAAATGACGATTTTAACGGAATTTTTTAATTTGTATTTTTCTCTGAAATAAAGACATTTTGCCAAAAAAAAGTATCCAGTGATTTTAGTTATAGTCTAGCCCATTTAATATTAAAATAAGAGAGAAATCGAATTTTTCACTCTTGCCGCGAAATTTAGAATTTGTCTGACTTTTACAGACAAGCGCTCTTAAGAGTTCCTATAGTCGAGTCTCAGAAATGGTTAGCCTTTTTCCCCCAAATGACAAATGGAACATAAATACAACTGTCAATTGTACATGTGTGTTCCACAACCTAAGCCCTTTTGAATTGTAAGGTCCATACATTAAGTAACCGTAAGAATAATTAAAGTAATAATATTTTTACATTTAATCTTTGAAAACTTTAATGAACTATCAATTTCTTCCAACTTGTGTCATTTGATGTTTATTTCTTGGGCTCTAAGCTTGATTCTGGTTCGAAATTTTATCAAACAGTTTTATTTTTATTTTCCTTTTTTTCAATTTAAAGAAAAAGAAAAACCAATAAAATTTAACCAAAAACAAATTTAAACCACAAAATAAACCTGCTTACTTCAAATCCTGAACTGAACTTTGGTTTGAAAGTATCAAATAATGACAACCCCAGTTAACACAAAAAGCCCTGCAAAGGGTAACATCAACAATAAAAAAAGGCAGAGATCTTGAACCATCTTTTAAGATTTCTTTGGTAGCAATATTTCGATAAGGGTCATCATGGCTGCTTTCTGTTGTTGTTGCTGCTGCATCATTGCTAAAATCTGACCCTGTCTTGACAGCTTCTTGTTGTTGGTGTCGTTTCTTTAAGGCAAGTTCTTCCGCTCGAAACTTATTTTCCTTCTCTGTTTTTTCCTTCAGAAATTCTACTGCATCATTTCCACTCCGCCTTCGTTTGGTCTACCTCCCTTACAGCTCACCCACCGCTGCAAATCTTTTTTTGATCTCTCCAGACCGCTCCACGGCCTCTTCTCGCATTTCCCCTGCAGTTTGTCTGCCTCAATCTTCTTTAGGGCTCCCTCAGAATCTCTGGATCCTTCTGCCAACTTTTCTCGATCTGTTATTTCATCAATTACAATCTACTGCGATACCACTAGCTAATTCTTCCTTTTTTTTTTTGTTTTCCAAGTGCTTCTTTTGAAGCCGTTCCATCCTTTCTATAAGGACAATTTAAAGGTGTTTCATAAGAAAATATACCCACACATACTTAATACGTTGTTAAAGATGAGAAGCAGAAGCTATGAATCTACCAAAGTACCGCAAACCGTTATGTACGTTAGTCCGAAGAATGGAGATACCACAGAGTGACTCAGAGCACTGCTACGACGATAAGATTTCCACCGCAGGAAGACTCAAAGGAGAACGTACTGTCTTGTCTGTCTTGTGAAGCTGTTTCACTAAAACGCACCAATTGGGCGAGCATAACCTGCAGCACTCGTTTAGTATGAAGAAGGGCAGATATCTGTTGAAATTTTCCGGGTTACCAAGAATCTGCTGAAATGGACATTAAAACGGAGTCCATTTCAAATGGACTCCGTTTCGAGATTTGCAAGGTTTGAAGTCGGGAAATCGAAACTTGCAGTAAGTACTGGATTTGAGGTTTGGAGAGACTATAAAATTTACCCCAGAAATCCTATCCGATATCCACCCATGCTGTAGCACTATGCACTGCGAGTTTTACAAGAAAAAAAAGGTGGGAGAACGAGAACGATTTGAATGTCTGAAGAACCAGTCAACAGTTGTGGACTTTGTGAAGTCCCGTTTATCATTATCTGCCATGTCAAATTATTGTCAGGGTGTGTATATAAGGCGTGGAGGTGATAGCGAACCAATTAATCTCCATAGGATAGCTATACAAAATTGATGCAAAGTTTGATTATTGTTTTTGGTGGATTCGTAAGCACATTTTAAAATAAAGTACATGTTTTGTGTAAAAACACTTATATAAATCTATAACGCTAAGGGGAAAAATTCGAGTTGCAGCTTTTAAACTCGTTACTACAAAGTCGTTTGTCTTTCCAAGACTTAAAGCTTAAAAAACATCTGTAAAGATACGAAAGCTGCAATTTGCCTCGCTTCGCTGTCAAACAGCTTGTTTTGAAGAGTTGCTTAATCAGTAAAAAAAATGTGGGGTCATGTGAAAGATATAAGGTAAGTAAGAGATGATGTCATAGGGATGCAATATTCATTACTCCATCCTTTCTTGTATAATAATTCAGTCGCTCACATGGCAAGATCGTCAACATTAACATAGAGTCCATCATCGTAATCTTTTAAGTTTATCAGCCTCTGTAAAAAAAAAAAGAAAAAAAGAAAAGAAAATATGAAAAAAGGGGTATAAATTATATTATCCTTGAAAGAGAGGTTATTGCTGATACAATTAATTTTAGATAGAAAAGTTTTAAATTGATTGTCGAAAAACCAACCAACCCTAACCCTAGAGAGACTAAACCAAAAGTATTCACAACCATCAATCAGAACAAAGGTTAACATCAACATTAACCACTGACAACTCAAAGTAGAATCAGGCAACCTCCTTACAGCGCGGAAAAACGTGTATGATTAAGCTGGGATTGGTTTTAGTTTTCATTTTCGATTTCCACTTTCGAAACTCAATTGAAAGCTGCTCCAATAGCGAAATAAATTGAAACCGCAAACCACACTTCGATTCCTTCATGGTGACGCCGTCATCAAGTTAAGTTGATGGTGTTAGATTCTAACAATCAAACTTTCAAAAGAAAAACAAATAGAGAGACGCTCTTTGTAAATCTACAATCCTACCTTGTGCTGGTTTTCCATTTCTTTTAGTTCGTTCCTCAAATTTTTAAAAGATGGTCTCAAGTTAGGGTCGTCTTTCCAACATTTTGTCATTATATCATACCTAAAGGGATGTCAAAGAAAAAAGCTTAATTAAAAACGGTTAGACATATCCTTAATGAACAAGCTTTTTAGTTTAAAAATACCATCTTTTTTTAAAAAAGGACAAAAGGTTTAAACCACCGAGATCAACTCGAAATGGTACACTTCGAACAAAAGCAGGACAAATACTACTGTACGGTGAAAGCCATCAGGAAAACAACAACAACACGATATTAACATACAACTTATCATCCACATGTTGTGGTTTAGGCATTCTGTATCCCTCTTGAAGTAAGTTTGCAATTTTTCTTCCATCCATCCTTGGATAAGGTGAACCACCTGAATAGAGCAGGTAATGATAATATACACTAAAATGAAAAGCTCTACAGATGTATTTCCATTGGTAATTTTTTTCCAGCTAAGGCCAGCCAATTCTGCTGAGACTGGTACACCCTGCTTACTTCATGACTTCGTATCCTCCTTATTCATGCAATCAAAAGAGCATGTTATGTGTTAACTGTATCGAATGCTTTCACTGGAAATGTGTGAACTGGAAATCGATGGTCAGTGACCGGTTGTGCGAGAAATGCATAATGGCGGCTTTGCCTTTTTACAGATGTCCTGATGGTGAGATACTCGACGGCGTCACAGAATTCACTCGAGATGCTGCATTATCAAGTCCATCTGATGATGCTCACCCTCTTCGAAATAAAACCTCACACTTCAAGGTTATGCATCTGATACACAAGCCTTAGTGTCCACTTTTAACGAGTTTCTACTAACTGTCAACAGTTTTCCGCTGTTAAATATTATCGCCTTCAGCGAAACCTGGTTAAGAGACCAGCCACAATTACTACAATACGTATCAGTACCTGGCTTTACAACTGAGTTTAGAAACAGGCAAGGTTTGAAACGAGATGTCGGCGCCTACATCAAAGACAATATAGAATATAAGCGCCGACGTGACAGATAACTCCTGTCCAGAGATTGAACACCTGGTTAAAGACTCCCGGCCGAAACAAGTACAGCAAAGCGTTGGTAGGCGTGATTTATAATTCTGAACGTATTCTAAATCCACTTAGATGGTTAAATAGCTTCGAGAGTTTGCTAGGTCATCTCACAGTGTCGTGGTATGGCATACTAATCCTTACTGATGATGTCAATATCGACATGCTTAGTCCTCTCCACTATCTAACAAAAAAGGTACCACACCATCCTTGACGTCTTTGGATTGACGAAGTAGTGACGCATTCAACAAGAATTACAAAGACAACGAAAACTCTTATAGATCACCTCATCACAAACTACCCACAGAAGGTAACGGACACAGATATAGTACCTTGTTCCATAATAAGTGATCACGAAGCCATCTACACTTGCATCAATGTCCGTTTGCCCCGCTTTCAACAGCAGTTTAAACACATACGGGATATGAAAAACTTCAAAGAGGAGTCTTTTGTAGAGGATTTCTCTACGTTTCCCATGTCCATCATATCATATTCGGACGATCCAGACGAACAATTAGAGACCCTCAACTCCCTGATTCTAGAATGCTTAGAAAGACACGCCCCGTTAAAAAGGATACGCGTTACTAGGCCACCAGCACCTTGGATGAAATGTCCCAACATTTAAGACCTACAAAAGGAGAGAGACACTACCAGATATGAGGCCCACAATACCCCTTCTGATACAAAGAGGGACTACTTTCGTTCAGTAAGGAACAAACTGAAAGCTGCTATCTGAACTGCCCGTAAGGCTTTTATTGAGAAAGCGCTTTACTCAAACAAGTCAAGTGAAGTACTTGATGATGAGCTGAATGGTCATCTCGCGTCTATAGCGCAAAGAACTCCTGAAGTAAATGCGACCCCCTAAGTTGAGCTGACTGGACTGATCGAAAATCTCCCCGATGATTCGGGTGACCATACTCGACTCCACATTTCTCCTGTTACTAGAGAAGAGGTATTCAAAGCGATTAAAACCTTAAGGTCCGATTGTTCCACGGGAGCTGATCAGATTCCAACTACACTCATAAAGCTTGTGGCTGACCACTTGGCGGGCCCCCTTACTAGGATCATTAACGGTTGTACAACTGAAGCATACTTCCCAAAGCTTTGAAAGATCGCCAGAGTGTCGCCTATACCCAAGGTAGACAGCCCAACGACCCAAGACGAACTAAGACCAATCTCGATATTACCGGTGTCGTCTAAGGTGTTCGAAAGGTTGGTCGGCTGGCAGATGTCGGAGTTTGCAAACAGTGCCTATCTTCTTCACGATAATATTTCCAGTTTCCGTAAAGGGCACTCTACCACTAATATAAAGCTCGCTATGAAAAGGAAAGAGGTCACCTTGATGGTTCCCACCGATTTTTCTAAGGTTTTTGATACGGTTTGTTTCAAGACGACGCTAAAGAAATTCTACAAACTCGGCTTCTCCAAAAATTATTTAAAGTGACTCCTCAGCTATTTATCTGGTGGAACACAATTCGTACAAATTGATGACACTAAATCACACCACAAATTGTCACAGTTTGGAATACCTCAAGGATCGATCCTCGGGCCGATGATCTTCAATTTGTATGTATCAGACCTCCGAGACAACCTCGATCTATCCACATCTTGTTCTCAGTACGCTGATGACACATCCCTCTACACCCATTGTGCAGTAAGGGAATTGGAATAAACGACTTGCGATTTAAACGAATCCCTCACCAAACTTGGATCATGGTCTAAGGACTCAAACCTTGACTTGAACCCTAATAAGACCAAATTTATGGTTCTCCTCACCCAGCAAACGTCATCCCACCACGAATTAGCAGATCGCGCATCCAATCTCACTGTCGGAGACAACTCTCTTGAGCGCGTCGAATCTACAAAGTTACTCGGGGTTGACATCCACAGTAACCTCAAATGGGACGGCCATATCAAACATTTAGCTGCTTCATGTTATGGTACCTTAACCAAGCTTAAAAAATTAAGAACTTTACTTATTATAAGTTAAGAAAGCATCTTGCCGAATCGTTAGTTCTATCACGCTTAGACTTTAGTCACACTGTATTTTACCCGCTCAGTGAAAATCTGCTTAAAAAGCTTCAGCATATTCAGTTTTCCGCTGCCAGCAGGTCACTATGTGAACTCTGTGAATTCTCTATTTAAATTAGGCTGGTTACCAATGAGTGAGCGTCGGGACTGGCATTTACTTAAAGCAGCACACGAAGCCCTGTATGACGAACATTGGCCCAGGAATCTGTATTTTATTGTAATATCCAATTTTATGTTTGTGTAACAGATGTAAAGCCATTTTACCCATGGAAATGCTATTAATAAACCGTTATTATGATGATGATGATGATGATGATGATGATGATGATGATGAAGATGATGATGATGATAATGATTATTAATATTATTAAAATTACTGGATTGTTCATCCGCCTGGAAACTTACCAATCGTGAAAATCTCATAAAGGAGGACTCCGTAACTCCACCTGTAAAGCAAACGGGATAAATTTAAGGAAGTAAAATTTCTTCCCTGGAAAAATTATAACCAAAACATCTTCGGTGGCGAAAGGAAGGGGGGATGGGGTGGGGAGAGACACAGTTAACAGGTCATAGGAGTTCATCTCTGGTCACTACCTTTGATACAATGCGAAAATGGTTATAATCATTCCTTACTGCGATGACCTCACAACAGCAAAATAAAAAGGCCAAAATACAACAGTAACCAAATAACTTTTAGCAGACTTGAAAACAGTTCATACAAAACCATTCTCATTAGGCCTAATTGCAGTGTTCATGACTTCCTTGTACTCACACATCACTCTTAGTAGAATATTTTCCGTAAAGCAACGCTTCAATTGCAGTCCATTTTACAGGGAGACGCCCCTAGATAAGAAGCAAAAATACAAGGAGTTTGCGTAGTCTAAATGGTACTAATGCTCCAAATGGCGAGCACATTGTAATTAAAGTTCCTAAAATCTGAGCAGGATTTACTGAGCCTGTTTTCTCTAAGCAGTTACGCAAGTAAAGCGTATTCAGCCACATAATCCAAGGCTTACAACAACATGTCTTTTCCTAAATCCTTCATACCCTGGTTTTTCTTTCGTAAATATTGTCCTCTTGCACATCTCTGGCCATTCCAAAGTCCGTCACTTTGCACGTTTCCCCTTCTCCAACTAACACATTACGAGCTGCAAGATCTCTATGAATAACCTTAAACGAAGAGAGAAATTTTCTTTTGGAAAACACCCTTTAACGAGTCGAGAGACTTTAAGGTGACTCATCTGACATGCGATAGACAAAGAGTCCACGATTCAATGGATTCAATGGAAAGTGAGTGACAAATGAGGCCCTATCAATAAGGACGTCATTCAAAGAGTAATTACATCACTCACTGGTATCGATGATAAATAGGACATTCCATCAGTGATTTTCCAAGCAAATTTCATCAGTTGCTGTGCGGTCAGATTTGTTTGTGGTTTGATATCCGGGTCTTTGTAGTAAGTATCACTTAGTCCACGACTCTTTCTCAGGTAACCAAGTAGATCCCCAAAAGGAACATATTCGATCAGCACAAACAGTGGCTCTAGGGAGACAAACAAAGTTCCACAAATACTCGATTACAAGCCGCAGAAAAAAAGCAAGATTACCAATTAACATCGCTCTCTAATAAACGCCACAGACACTCGGAAGAGTACGATGTTTATTCAACGGTAATAAGCAAATAAAATATCAACTACCGTACAATTCGATGATATTCCCAATACTTGTGAATAAGCAAAGTAACCATACGTTTCTAAACTCGGAAAATCAATTTCAAAGGGGTAAGATGTCGATGCCTCTGAATTGACACGGTATTAAACTTTTGTTTCAGGCAGGTCATGTTTTATCTTCAAGATCTACTACCGGAAAGATTCCCGCCCTTGCAGAGTATTCACATCTGACCAGTTCATATCTGCAACATGTGCGCAAACCTTATGCACGCAGTTTAAGTCTCAGCCCATTTTTGGTCCACCAGTAAACTTTGCTAGTCTTAGATCTCACTCATTGATTGTATACGCTGCTTTTTAGCAGACAGTATAGAACTGTGACTACTTCTTTGCTGTCAAATAAACCCCATCCAGACCTCACACGTGCACACAAGAATAGAATATGCTCAAGCTTTACGTGTCGGTCATCGGATTTTCCGAAAGTTGGCAGGAATGGAAATAATGGGTATTGGAGTGACGGGGAAAATTAAATGGACAAAGGCCTCCTCGAAAACAATAAAAACATAATAAACGCCGCAATGATCAATCGAGTAAATGAGGTATCCTAACAGTGGCATTCTATATATTGATTTCAAGACAGCTACTTTAACCTAGACTAACAGGGCCGCGCGTACCTCTGGGTGTGAGGCACACGAAAAGTATGCTGTCTACTTTGCGTGCCCCTCACTTCCAGAGGTGTGCGCGGGGTGCTTAAATTTCTGATTTTTTTTTACTTACCTGAAAAAGGAAGGAGTAATCGAAATCTACTTTTACCCAAAGATCGCTTTTACAGGTTACCCGTCGTTTCGTACCAAGCCCACTTAATTCGTACTCAGTCAGTTAAGTTGTTTCGTACTCATACTGATAAAGTATGTTTGATATGTTAAGTATGATTAATGTAAGGTCGGTCTTTTATTTTAAATAGCAATATTCCCTGCATTAAATAAGTTTTCTTTCCGGGGCATCCATTTTCATATACGCGACTAGCTAATGCTGCTTTTTTTTCTTTTGTTTGAATAAGCGAATTCATTACCTGTAATTCCAAGGGGAGGAAAAAAATTAGACTTACACAAGCTGTTATTGTTAACAAAGTGACAAGTGCAAACAATAGACTGTTCGATTTAAAAAAATCTCACTAACCTAGCGCTAGGCAAGAATATTGTTGTTTATGTCAAGGAGGTCACAAGTACATACAACAGAATTTTGCTTGAATCTTACTCGCTTGATTCTTCTTGCTTGTTGTTCGCAACAACGGAGATCTGTTCACGCACTCGCGCGTGAAGTATTTCTGGTACAAACCGACTCACATTGGCTACGAATGGACAAAGTTTGGTTACAAACGACTCGGTACGAAATGGCCGTGTGTACTAAGTGACTGGACACCATTTTAGAGAGTAAACTGTTGAGTACTGTATTCAATAAGCGTCCCTCTTCGAATTTGTTTTTTTTTTCTTAAGAAGTACCCTTATTCTAATAAGCAGTCACATTCCAATGAGCGTCCCTCTTCTGTTTCAGCGATAGCACTGTTCGAGTACATGTGCATTGAGATCAACAATTGTTCATCTTTGTTTAAATTGTTCACATGTAGGCCCATTACAAAAACAGCGGCCTTCGTCTCAGTCTCTAAACTATTATGTCCATGTGATTGCACAGTTCCTTCAAACGAATGAAATGTTTGCCGCGATTTCTCTTATTGGCTCCTAGATAGGAACAAGCCCGTTTTCCATTTTTTAAAATCCTTTTCAAATAAACATCAAATCTTTGTTTTGCACATTCTGCTGGTTATTAAAAAAACAAGCGCCCTGTCCCTGATTACCACCTTTTTTCAGATAAGCACCCTCCCCTTGCCTACCAAAAGTAAATAAGCGCCTTGGGTGCCCGTCGCATCATTACGGTATTCTATACAAATTAAGAGCAAATATATCTTAAGGTAAACACCAACATACCAAGAAAAACAAAACTTATCTATACTTTAAAACCTGATTTTGTTTGACATTAACTATAGCTGATGATTAACATTTCAGTATTTACCAGACTTGGTAACGCATCCCAAAAGTTTGATAACGTGAGGATGAGGTTTAAGTTGTTTCATCAATTCAAGTTCAGACAGCAAATCCTTTCTCTCTGATTCAGAAGCGTTTTCTGCAACAGAATTTCCGATCAATCGTCGTCGAATAACATTTCAAGTGAATCACGACCATATCATTCAACGGTACCATTATATCGATTAAACGTATAAAGATGGATAAATCAGTAGATAGATAGATAGATCAACATATAGACAGACTGATAGATACAAAGATAGATGGACAGACAGACTGACTGACAGACAGAGAGATAGATAAATAGTCAGATAGATAGATAGATAGATAGATAGACAGATAGATATCAAGCGACTCTACCATACACCATATTTAGGGTGCTTTTCTTCGTCAACGTAAAGCAGTGAGGCTCTTAAATGCAACCATTAAGGGGATATTTACATTACGTCTTAAAATTTCATCGCTACATCAAGTAGAACAAGCTTCAAGCTATGGACATAACTGTGTACTAGTCATATAGAATGTAATTACTCTAAACAAGAGCTTGGATATTATGCAGAAGCAAATAATGAAAATCACTATAAAACAATATAAAACAAAACGGAACAATTTGGAGAGACTTCCAAGTCAGTCCAAAGACCAAGTAGAACATGACTTTATTTCTTGGTACCTTTCAACATTTTAACTGCTACGAGCATCTTCTTGGCTCTTCCCTGTAAGTTAACGGCTGTTGCCTTAGCAACCTGACCAAAAAGCATCTTTTCCAATGATCTGCTTTATCGTCACGTGTTCTCTGGGGATCTCCCAAAAGCGTGTGTATGGATTAAGAGAAGCGTACTCGCTGATTTGTTCAGCACTGAGTGGACTAGCACCTGCCACCATTTGTGAACGAGTTCTGTCATTCAGTGCCATGTAATGGCTTTGAGAAGGTTTTGGCAATTCGACTGCAATCTTAGAGACAAAGCTACTTTCAATTTAAGAAAAGATCAGAAAATACCTAAGTTGCTATGAAACTATTTCAAATCTTCAAATCAGCTGTCTTATGAAAAATAAATCATTATTTACTCGGACTTATTTGACAATATCAATGAATAATTTACTTAAAATCTGTAAGGAGGACAACTTTCTAGGCTTGAGTAAACTGTCAGTTAAAGTGGGAGGACTATCAGTACAGACAGCAATGTAAAAACAAAACGCACCTAACACTACAGGAAATTGTATCTATATATGAAAGTATAAGATTTCATTGCATCACCTACATTAGTACTTCCTCTTGTTTCGTTACTTGAATTTCCAAATGTTCTGAAACAGCAAATCAAAGATATCACAAAACAAAGCAAATTCTCTCTAACTGTAAAATCTTAAATAACGAAAAAACTTTCCAGACAGCTTAGTCCAGTTAGAAAAGCAACTGGAAACCGGATAAAGGCTCGGCTACAGTCAGACTATATGAGCAGAGCAGCCTTGTCTTATATGTATTTGTTTTAACGGAATTTTTTTTTCAATTTTAATGACCACAGAGTGTTTCGCATCCTCTGAATTGAATTTTCATTTCCCCCGGTTACAAGTAGATGAGAAAAGGATCATGTGCTCAGATTGCTTTCCTGCGACCAAAAGAAAAAGCATCTAAATATACTGTAAAGGAAAACAGTATCACGGTCAGTCAGATTTTTTTAATCACTTTATGGTTACAGACCAAAACTGTTAGGGGACATCTAGAAAACTTGTAATTAGGCCTGAACTAACATTCGGCAATCCTGCACTGAGCAGTTATATAGATATCAATATACATCTATATCTATCTGTCTCTCTATCTGTCTATATAAATATATAAACTATACATACATACATACATACATACATACACACATACACACACACACACATATATATATATATATATATGTATATATAATTGTATCTATGTGTATATATATAAATAAAAGAATAAAATAATAAACTTATTAGTTAATGCTGTTCCTTTTTCTTTTTAGTTTTTCTACAGATCCTTAAAATGTTGGTCATTGAACAAGTGACAAACATTAAATTAATTGTCCAAAAGTGTACAGTGCATCTCTGCTGCGCACGAGTGCCTTAAAGTTAGTGGTCATTGGATCAATCGCAAATATTCACATGAAAAACAATGTGGGTGTTAAAAATTGTCAGAACGATCGAACCATAAACGAACAACCCAAGTAGACAGCTACATTTTGATTAAAAAAGTCTCACCTTCCGGTCATTGCCACCTCTTTAGTAGGAAAAGAAACAAAACGAGGAAACATAAAAAGCAAAGCGAAGCAAAACAATTAAAATAGTCGGCATCGAGCAAAACTTATTGCTCAAAAGCAAAGTAAAGTCTATTTGGTGTACATCAAGTTGAGTCTTAAAGGGTACAACATCAAGCCAGGCCTTTTAACAATAACTAGCTAGCCAAAAAATAGATGACGGCAAAACACATTATTAGTTTATAATACACTACTCGGTCAAAAATAAAGAAATTGCTAGAGCGAAGATCATAATTCAGCAAGGAGTGAACTGAAGGTTGTGCTTAGTCTTGGGAAAAGGAAAAATATTAGGGATGTATTTCTAGGATGCCAAAACTAGCGTTCATTTGAGAGCATAACATATATGCAACACTTACCTTCAGTGCCTCTCGTATGGCGCGTATTTTTCCTGCAAGTCCACCAAACTAATATTCCGGCAACAGCCAGTGCAGCAACGGATCCAAACACTGCACAAACAACAACACCTATAGTACCTGGAAAGCGTGATAAGCTTCAGATAATTTTTTCAATGATCTTATCATAAAGGATCTGCCTCTGTAGTCTTGTTATGGTCAGGAAACCTTTGAAATTCAGCCACAACTCAATTTAGCTCCTTCCCACAATTTTTTGACTCAAAACTTAAAACTCGATTCAGTTGGACAGTAATCGTTTTTTATTTCTTATTTTCAGGAAACTAAAAGTCATAGGTGTCTAGAGGGTACAAAATCAGATTAAACTTCTCATTGCTAAACATTTCCAAAGTCTGGCATTTGTCATAAAAGGATGCTTTACCCGTTTTTGTCCCAGTTGGAAGCTCTGAAAATTCTACAAAAAAATACACCACTAATTTGAGGAAAACAAGCATGGCTGCTATATGTTTGGACTCATGTGGGCCACACATTATTCTTCCCTATTAATCATCTCAAAAAAAAAAAGAAAAATGTAAATCAACCACGTTCTAAAACTACTGAACAAAAGTTAATTTAGGTAAATAAAAAGCACGAGATATTGGGAAACATACTAACCGTTTCTTGCGTGTTTGCATTGAAATCAAAAGTAAACTTGACGAAGTGCACAACAAAAGTGCGCGCACACAATACAGACACTGTTCTATTAGCACTGAAATTGGGGCTGCTTGTGGTTGTCATTGTTGTCATTACCACAATACACTAGGTTCTCAGATCTCTGTTAAAACCTACTACAGTACCAATTTTGAGTTAAATACAATAACTTTCAAAACCTTTTTTTTCACACCACAAAAAATGTGCTCACAACCTAGTGCAGGGCAAGGAAATTCATGAATCAACTTGCAAAACTTTTGTGTGAAGTGTTTTGGGGACTTACCCCCATAGGACCTGTCAAGTGGGGACGTGACACCTTCACCTGTTGGTTCCATATCAGATCTTTTCCCTTTTATGGCACCAACGCTGAAATCTCCCAGCTTTCCATCTTTCACAGCGTCATTAAGTGTTATGATAACATCTTGTTCCTTTTTAGTGGAGTTGAATTTCAGTGCAAGGTCAACAATGATACTTCCACACCTTAGAACAGACATTAACTGAGGGTTAGAGTGACAAGATATGGAAAACAGAAAACAAAACGGCAAATAATAAAATGTTTAAATTAAAATATTTGGAAGCAAGATAAACTGACAATCATCTAAATCCCATTAACTCCCATACCTCACACTTATCAACTGCACTCCTTCATAGCCAGATTTATCAGCAAAAGCCTCATCAAGCTGCAAGTAAGCATTTCAATCAGGTGTCTTAAAATGTTAGTGACCATGTATCACACATAAGAACAAGTCAAATATTATGTATTAAATTGAACATGGTTGTTTTGCCGAGAATCAGCTGAGAATCAGTCCCTGAGTATTAATCAGTTGTTTCTTTAAGGCGCTTCTTCAGTGAATGATTGTTCTTCTTCTTGTCACTTGCTCCTTATTTTAATTTGGAAAAAAAGCACCAGGCCTCTCATTGCCCTAAATACAGACCACGAGCAAACACTATATAAGTTATAATAAACAGACAATAAGAAGAAGATTGTGGCAAGCTTTTCAAGTTCAAGATTTGACAGAACTCTGACAGACTGCGTGCAATCTAGGAATTCAAGAAACACTGTAGAATTAAATGAAATATTCTCCACACATTCTCCACCAGCCAAATTTCCTTTTAATTATTATACAGCTAGCACATCAGTCTTTGACCTTGAAGTAAACAATACTCAGTGACAACTATAATTAACAATTTAACAGATCAAGTGAAGTTCAACACAGGCACACAGTTTATTTGTGAGAAAAAAATCCCTCCAATGTAAATCAACTGGTATATGTCTAACTGATAGCTGTGACAGCAATATCTAAGTATATGACATTAAGTTACCAGTTCTTTAAATTTCTCCAGTAATAAGGATTGGTTGTATTTTCCATCTATACATATTTCACTTGTGACGACAATAGTTATGTTAATCACATTTCCTCCAATGTCTGTGAAGTAGAAGAAAAATCATTACTACAAGATTCACTCAATCTTTTTATTGCTACAGGTAATCTGTTTGAAGACCAGGGTTCTGTAAAACTTTAGGACTGTTCTAAGGTTACATGTAGTTAACCTCAGAGATGATTGAGATGTCTGTTGCTTTCAGTAAGTGGCTTGTAACAAGAACAACTGAGGTTTCTGCCATAGCCTACATGATCCTGGGCACTAGTCAACTTCTCATCATATTTCTCATTGGTGGGTTGTGTTGATTACTTGTCAAATGAATGCATGGCATTGAGGAAAATATAGAGAGGCAGCAAGGTGTCATTTGGCTTCTCTTGCTTTAATGAAAACATTATAAAATTGATGTACACTGTAAACTACGTAGGTCTTAAGTACTTCAGCTTACAATGACTAAAAGATGAAAGAACTAAATCCATCTTCCGAAAAAAAGCCAATCCCATACAATTACAATTTTTCCTGTACCTTGTCAGAAGCCCTGACTACAGCTTTTCCCCCAACTTTTGATACTCATCTCTGTGTACGCCATCTGAAGCTTAAATTACTGCACTGCTTTCTTTGCATTTTAAATGTAATAAAATAATCAATGTATTACATGTACATTGTAATTATTTAAAGAAAAGAGAGAGTTATCCACCAAGACAAAGTAAAAGCAATGTTTGGGCTTTTACAACCAGAGAGGCTACCTGACCCCTGACTCAACTCTGAAAACCCAATCAAAATGTCATGTTCAACTTGGTACATGTATGAAGATACTACATAACTGTATAGTGAGTGTATGCAAGACTACATGTATAATGGAACTTACAAACACTGGCTGTTCTTTCATCATTTCCAAGTAAATTGGCCACTTTGCAGGTATGGTTGGCATTATTAAGAACTTGTGAAATATGAAGAGTATTCTTGTCACAACCTTGCTCTGAGTCACAGGGTATCCAAGTGTAAGTTGGTGGAGGGTTTCCTTCTGCTTAACAGTTAAGAGTTACACTTTGTTGTACATCCACAAAATATTCAGTCTTAAATTTAACAATCTTGGGTGGATCTGTGCATCAATTTAGAAAATAAAAATCATATCAAAAAAACAGTATCAACACAAATGTGCACCAAGTAATATGTCACCAATAGCTAAAAAGTACCTCCAAGAGATAATTGTTCATCTAGCCTGTTGGTCTGTAGCTTAATTGATTTACATGTGTTTGCATAAAGTTCTTCCACAACATATATGTGCATGTGGTGCCAATGAAATTGTTACTATTTGAACATCAATTATGCGATCCTCTTGCACATAATGGAACTTACAAACACTGGCTGTTCTTTCATCATTTCCAAGTAAATTGGCCACTTTGCAGGTATGGTTGGCATTATTAAGAACTTGTGAAATATGAAGAGTATTCTTGTCACCACCTTGCTCTGAGCCACAGGGTATCCAAGTGTAAGTAGGTGGAGGGTTTCCTTCTGCTTGACAGTTAAGAGTTACACTTTGTTGTACATCCACAAAATATTCAGTCTTAAATTTAACAATCTTGGGTGGATCTGTACATCAATTTAGAAAATAAAAATCATTTTAAAAAAACGTATCAACACAAATGTGCACCAAGTAATATGTCACCAGTGGAAAGTGCCTATCTGTGTACGTAGCACCATAGTTAAAATTTTTTCAATGCATACTCACAAGTGACATCCACATGAACTGTTTGGCTATCTGCTTCACCAAAACCATTATATGCTGTACAGTTGAAAGTTCCTGAATCATTCCTGCTAACTTTTGTTATAGTCAGCACCTTTCCTACTTGAAGCACACTATTTCCATGATTCCCTGCCTTCTCTTTCGTCCAGGTGATGTTTGGTTCTGGTTTACCGGATGCTTTGCATGTTAACTTCAAGTTGCCACCTTCAAGAACAGATTGTTCACCTCTAATTTGGTGGATTTTTGCTGGAACTAACAGCAGACAAATAATCACAAGCAAACTTTAGGAGCTAATTGAAAAGTACACTTGAGTAACAACTTTTAATGTCATTAAAACACTTTTCCACATCCCTTCCATGTGCAAATGAAATTCACAGTGACATGGGCAGTACATGTACACTGTAACTGAGCACATTATGTAAAGACTGTCTTTAGATGTTACCAGTATGAGCATGTAAGAGCAAAAAGATGTTTTAAGTTTTTTTGGTTTTGTAGTTTTTTTGTTTTATTCAATATTTAAAAAAAAGGCAGGTATAAGAAATATTGTATGAGCAAACATGCATGAAAAGTTAGTCTCATCCCTTTTGTTGCTCAGTCTAAATTGACCAGCTGAGTATGAGGCAAAAGAGGAACAATGAAAAGGAAAAACATTCTCTGAATCTACAAGTGTTAGTCTTCTTGATGGGATCTAATTGCTAAGCTGAGCTTTAAACTTTTTGTATCCTTAAGCCAACCTGAGTTCAAGATGAGAGTTCACATGCCTGGTTTTATATAAAGAAAAAAAGGCATCTTTCAGCTGGTTGCTGTGGTGAGAGGTTCACACAAATGTGTTTGTAAATACATTAGAACATAAATATTCCCTTGTTTCATCCCTGGGACAGATGGCTTTGACCATTTTAAATAAACCCACAATTTACTGTCAGAAATAGAAGACAACAACTTTGTTTGACATGGTTTTAAATTTTCAGATAAGAAACAAATTAATGCAATAAATTCACTCACTCTGAAAAATGTAAAAAGTCACACCTACTGACACCATATATATAGTGTACAGTATGCAGCTGTATATGTAAAATAAAGAAATCACTGAAATCAACTAAAGCAGGAAGTCAGAGTCTCATGACACATTATCTTCATGAAAACCTCTGAATTCCTGAATCCTCAATATACTTAATTAATACCTATCCCTACTTGACCTGCTAAAGTTTTCAAAACAAAGAACCTTCTGGTCAGAAAACAAGGTTTTAAACCCAAATCACTTAACAGGGAAGTCCACACTTGCAAAACTCCTTAGCTTTGTTAGATTTTTGTGACTTTCAAATCAAATTGCACCATGTCTCATTTTTGTTGCATGATCCTGATGACATACTTTCTTTCACTACCCAGACAAGGGATGTCAATTTTCTTTACTCAAGAGGAAGCCTAGAGCATGTGACCTCTACTACTTTTTCCATCTCTTGCTAATGCACAGCATGGTTGCCAAGATTTCCTCAACACTGCAGGGAAGGTGTTGTGGCTACAGATGGTGCAAAATGTTTACAGTCTCATGCTCTGATTGGTTTTGAGTGAAAAATAGCTTGAGAAATATGGTGATTATGACCATCTATTTTGCATGCATATGATAGAGAAGGTATGGGATAGCAACTTTCAGTTTTTTTAGTTTTTTGAAAATAAAGTTGTCAAAATTTGATTTAATTTGGCAGAATGTGCTGAAACCTTTATTACCTTCATCTTTGTGCATGAGCCAAACCAGTGGTATGAAATTGACTTTCTTTAGCGAAGTTTCTCTCCAAAATGGCCTTTTGAACACACTCCTTAATTCCATCAAATTCCACAAATTCCAAGGCACTACAGGCAAAATGAAAGGTTTTAAACTATGTACAAATCCTCTGCATTTGAAAGGACTGAATATGAAAGGTGACCATAGGTACGACTGCATTACAAACAATGTTTTTTGACTAATTACTCAAACATATTTCAATTCTGTTGATCTGATTGTTTTCTGCATAGTCATGGTCTTCATGGTGTTGTTGGAAATGAAAACCACTTCAGTGAGAAGATGTCTTAACTTTATTGCCAACTTACATTCTGTAAGTCTGATATTATAAATCACTGTTTCTTTGAGCAACATAACTAAAACTTTTGGGTGACATGACATTGCACCAAATGAATTTTGGGCATCTTGACCATTTACTGTGTATCTAATGAGCGCTTTCCACCCAAACTTAATAGACAGACATTGCATTGGTGAGTCCATATTGTTATGTTTAGACACTTTTTGAAGAGCAGATAACAGACATTTGTGATATATGGAGCCTACTCCAACTGGTCATCTGAAAAATCAAGAGTGCCTCAGGGTCTAACCCTGGACCCATCTTGTTCTTCACCTATCTAAATGAAACACCGAACATTGTTACATCTTCAATTAATTTGTTCACAGATGAAACAGCATTTATTGTGAACTAAGCTATGACAACACATCAGTGCTGCAGTCGGACCTGAGCTCTTTAAATAACTGGACAAGGGGTTAGCAAGTTAAATTTAACCGCCAAAAATGCCAAGTCATGAGAATCACCCACAAGAAGAAATAAAAGTAAACAACAGTACCATCACTACAAAATGTAAAGTTAAAATCTGTCAACTTCAAGTAGGAACTATGTGTCATTGTGTAGAGATATTTATCGTGGTCGATTCACTTGGATGTGTCAGTGAACAAGGATTACAAATTCTGAGCCTACTGAAGCTGTTGCAGTTAGCAGCAGAAACAGAGAAATCTTCTCAGAGCTTATCATAAAATCACTTGTAAGACCTGTTGTAGAATATGCATGTCCAGTACAGTCACCCTTCTGGATTAAAGAAAAACTACATGTAGCAATAGAAAACATACAATGAAGAGCATCAAAAATAGCTCTTGGTCAAAACCCACACACAATGTCATATAAAGAGAGAACCAAATTATTGGGTTGGAGCACACTTGAGTGCTGAAGAGAGTATTCCCTTTAGAAGAATGTTATAAGTCAGTCAAGTTAAATTGCCTTGCCTCTCATGACTATTTCAAGTACAAAATTGCCTTGCCTCTCATGACTATTTCAAGTACAGTTAACACGTGTCATAACACATTCTGCAGCATACACCTTTATTGATATCTGATGGGCTATACCAGCAACTAAACTACTCACTACATCTAGTTACTAGGTCAGCTTTTATAAGTACAGTTGAGGATCTAGAACGTTCCATAACATTACAACAGAGTCTATTTATATATTGATTTGGGGATGACTCAGCATGACACACCTACTTCTAGAACATTCACGAAGGTCACACTAAAGGTGCGACTTCAGTCACACACCAAGATAACATGTGTGTTAAAGTTATTCCTTCTCTCCTGAGAAAGAATTCAGTATTTGGTAAAGAAGTAGTTGTGTTTCAGGTCCTTATCACGTTTAGCAAGGATTTATATACTGCAATACATGATAAATTACATGTGACTTGTATTTCTGAGTTCCAAGTGGTGAGATATTATTATACAAAAACGTTTGTTTCATTCATTGAATCCCCAATTTTCAAGCTTTACGAAGAACGTCTATGCTACACTGAGCCATTCCACCCTCCGAGTAAAGTATGTTGTTATTCACCCCGGGTTAAATTTACCTGGAGTAAAGTTTACCATGAGGAAGGATTTCTTTACTGCAATACATGATAGATTACATGTGACTTGTATTTCTGAGTTCTAAATGGTGAGATATCATTATACAAAAACATTTGTTTCTTTCATTGAATCCCCAATTTTCAAGCTTTTCAAAGAACTCCAATGCTACACTTAACCAAAGTTTGAGTTTCCGTTCTCGCTGCCAAGTCGTCTCTACAGAGTTATTTCCCCCAGTTGCTATTGTGCCGTCCGCGAAGATTCAGTTTTCCAGTTAGCGAGCGAAAACCTATAGTCACATACGAAATTTGTCTGACATGTTTCTGACGCTGCGAGATTTTGATTTCAAGGAAGACAAGGTAGGATCGGACCATGAAGACATTTGTAGAAAACTTACGATAATGGCTAGATTTCATTTGTACATTAATTTACAGAAATCGGTTCCAACCATCAATCAAGATTTCTTTTTAGTTTTAAAGTTGAACTGATGTTGTTATTGGCTATATTGAAGAGGTTAAAAAGGTTTTGGATGATTTTCTCTCATGTTTGCAAATAATTGAATTAACTGGAAGGCGGAGTTGTTGCAATATGTTGACATTAAACACAACGATAAAATTTATTGATATGTTTGTGTCATTTATTTTCTAATTCCTCCTGTGGCCAATGTTTTGATGAGGTTCGGCTGTCAGAGCAAAGGAACTGAGGATTTCAGGAGGCTAGCAGATTTAGGGAAATATAAGGTTTTTTTGGGATTAATATCACTAAATTCTTGAAGCAGTATTCGCAATAATATGTCCCGTGTTCTGTCGTGTTCCTCAGAAACTTCATGCGGAGACTCACGAGGGGAGTTTCCGGTTTGTTTAACTTGCCTGAGTGTACTGACTCAGTAGAGAGTTATCTCTCCTTAATCCATTTGTCAAAAGAGAGTGTCATAGAAGGAAAGCTTATCTTAGCAAGGGCTGGCCTGTTCGATGTAGAAGACTCAGTTATGGCAAGTCTGCGCAAAGCATACATTAGGCACACTTATGGGAAGTTCTGGCGCCAAAGATCAGAGTGCCAGTATCCGACACACCCTGATAGCGATTCCAAGGGGGCGAAGAGCTGGTATTCTGTCAATTTGTCAAAGGCCATTTCTAAGATGTGTGGCGAGCTCCTTCAAGTAGGTTCAGGTAGGAACAAGTAATTTAAAATAAGTGGCTGATTTCAACCAATCTCTACCGTTTTGTCCCCAATTGCCCGTTTTTTTGGTATTTATCTTTTCTTCCATTTCAAGAGATTATAGTCTAATGAATAATTACAAGTAAGATAAGAAGATGGAGAGGGGCATAATATAGCAAGGTAATTAGATACCCTTTACCTTAAATTACATTTTTTTATACAGTAAAAGGAAGCGATACAATGAGATAGAAGATATAAGATACAAATATAAGAGAGGGAATAGGAATCACACCTTAAACAACAAATATTTAAATAAAACATGGTCAGAGGAAGACATTAATCAGTACTGGGAAAGGTAATGTGAGAAAAGTGCTCTTTTAAAAAGTTTTTTAGTGGGCTTCTCCCGTATAGATATAGGAATATCATTCCAATAGTAGCACCCTATAACTGTCGAAAAGAAGTTCCTTATATTTATACTGAAGGGGCTAGGGTTCTGGTGTTGCAAAGATGTACTTCTAGTGGCATAATCATGGATCTCAGATACAAAAGAAAGTGCAAACTTAGAATATTTTTTGTCTACAATATGATCGTAGAATAGTTGACACGTACTCAATTTAATTATGTCAAGAAGCTTAATTAGGCTAAGGCCTACATAATGGGAAGTAACATGGTCACGAATTGGTACATTTTTGATGATTCTTATAGCTTTGTTTTGTAGCTTTACCAACTGAGACAATGGAGCTTCCTAATTATTACCCCACAATATGCAGCCGTATGTTAAATAGGGATGTACAATATAATATTAAAGTTCACACGGCAACCAGGTGGACAATCAGACATAGTTTGATGCTACTCTGGTTTGCAGATTTAATGAATGTAACCGAAGAAGTTACAATTCATAGACCCAACGTTTCGACACTCCTGTCTAGTGCCTTCATCAGGGGTGATCTAAACGCTGCAACAAGAGGTCCTGATGTTATATGATCACTAATTAGCGGCCTTTTTTCTGACGAGGTGTAAATAGGCGTCAGGAAGCAAACCGCCATCGTCACGATTTAAAGGAGCGTGGGCGGAGTTAATATGCCAAGCCTCCAAACAAAGGCGCTGGTGGTAACGCCGATTAGTGGTGATAATTTTAGAATTAACCCACCCAATTGTATGGTTGGTTAGGCATGTATGCTCTGATAAAGCTGAATTTTCCTTTTTGCGAAGAAAAACCGCTTTTTGGTACTCTTTTAACCGTGTCCAAACTGACGTTTGGTCTGTCCGATGTATTCGTTGTCACAGTCATTGCAAGGAATAGAATGAATGGCGTCGGTTCTTGTTCTTTCGTGACAGGATCCTTAGGTTTGAAAACTAACTTGGTTACCCAGTGATCACACCCATCTTAAAAGACAGTATGGCACGCAAAAAGCGCCTACGATTTCCTAAAGTAAGAAGACCTAACTTACATCGCATTTCTTGTGAGCAAGTTTTCCTATTGGTATTCAAAATTGAACGCATGGCCTGATTTTGCAATCGTTCAATCTTTAAAGATACTGTTTTAGAACAGTCTAACCACGTCATTGACCCATAATCCATGATGGGCAAAATGGTGTGCTTATAAATTAACAATAAAATATCCTGCGATAAAAAGCTAGAAATTCTATTTAGCATTTTTAGCTTTGGATATACTCTCTGGCAGATATATTTCATGTGATAATCCCAAGATAGATTTCTATCTACATATACACCTAAATATTTATAGGAGTCTACTTCATTCAATCTTGGATCTTGTAGATAAATGTCAAAGTTAGTGTCAATTGCAGCTCTAAGGGCAGGTCGTGATCCTTATAGCATGAAATTGGATTTTTCGGGATGGGCCACCGTCTCATTTTCCTTGAGCCACATATCGACCTGCGCAAGATCTTGGTTTACACATACTACCGCTGAAGTAACATCCTTATCTGCAGAATGGATCTCTGTTTCGTCAGCGAAAAGTGTACAACTTGAATGTTCTACAGTAGATAGCACACCATTTAGGTAGACAGAGAATAGAGTCGGTCCCAGAACCAATCCTTGAGGTACCCCACGACGTATATCTAGCAGATCAGATACCCTACCGTTGCACGAAACATCGAACGTTGCAGAATTATGACCAATTTTAAAAAACAGTTATTTGATTTTCATGAAGACTTGACTTTAGTTACAAAAGTCGGGAAGTCACCAAGTGCTTCCTCTATGGTTATACCTTCGACAGGAATGTTTCCCTGGTACAATGTCCTTACTCCATTTATGGTCTTGATGGTCATACCATTGACAAGGTAGGCACTGTAACCTATGTTGCCTTTTGGGAGAATGTAAGTGGAGAATTCATGTTTCCCATTTTTGCTTACAGCAGACAGTTGGCACATCTCAGCTAGCTTCCCTGTGCAAGTAGTTTCTGTGTCAAATATAACGAATTGATATTTCTGTTTTTAATCATATCGTAAGTGCACAACCTTTGACCTTGTAGTGTAGGGTGGTGTTATTTCTTCATATCCTTTTAGCTCAGTTAGTGATATTTCTGCAGGCATTTCAATACATTTTGTGACACTGCTTGATGATTTGTTGGATCCAAATTTAGAACGGCTGAAGACTCATACGTGACCCCTTCACTGACTTCCCTCCTGAGTGTTTGCGAGGTATTTTGTTTAGATAACTGGTTACGCCTTCTATTGAATTTCTTTTTTTCTTTTCGTTGTTTGTCATAAAAAACCTTCTTGTCCATTGCTTTCGCATGTCTTTCATAGAGAGAACCAGGCTCAATATTAAGAATCTTTAATGTTTTTCCAGTGAAGTCCGGTGTATCCAATATTGGTTTGTGCCAGTCCACATGCTACTCGAAAATCATTACTTTCACTGCCATAAAAACGAGTTTTGGGGTTCTTAGAAACCAATGGTGCTATTAAAACTTTCATTTCTCTGTGAATTAGCACATGGGGTCAGTTTATTCACAACACTGTCAGTAGAATATTCGTCCAGAATGTCACTTAAGGCTTTTTTTAGGGAATCTCCATAGAGATCTTTGCCATCTGGCAAGTCTGTATGTTTGTAGGCAACAGGATTTTGCTTGAAACCACATCATGAAACATTACAACAAGTATGCTCCCCAAAGGCATGGGGAATAATGTTTTTGAGACCTTGCTTTAAAGATTCATTCTCCCACATTTTGGCTGACAAAAAAACTGAAGCACTTGGTGATGTAATTTTTACCTTTGGACTGAGAATTGAGCAATTTGATCCTTTGAAGAGGTCTCTAAGATTGTATAGTCTAGTATTAAGGGATCTCTTGGCATGAACAACATCGGACCATTTCTCAACACAATAAGGGACTTCGGTCTTTTTCGTCTGCAAGGGTTGTTGAGTGATCATCCCCTACATTAATTGAGAATTTGACTCCAGATTGAGCAGCTTTTCTCCACAGTTCACAGGCAACATCCCTGTCCATTGATTTTGATGATCCATTGTGATTTTTTCGACAATCATGCTTTTTTTTTCTTTCCCATTTAATTTGTTATGGCTACATACTCGGCACATCTTGCGGAGTAACTCACAACTTTCCCAGTGGCAAGACCCATGGCAGCCCCATGACCAGTGGCAGAAACGTGTCCCCTTCCCCTTTTTTGCCAGCCCATATCATAAGAGACAGCTACTCCTGGGAGACGGTCTGCAGATAGATCAGAAGATTTCTCAGCAATTTTTTTTTCTAAATTTAAATTAAATTTACAGCTATCTGTAGCAACCTTCTCTAGAGCATTTCCAACTTCTCTTTCTCTTATTTAAAACAGATTATGATTCATTGTTGGTACATTCATTGTAACGAGTAAATTATTTAGGTGGGTATTCCCCATGCCAGCATGTAGGAATCCCAATACTAATACTAATGTTGATATCGCTAACAAGAGGACCACGGCTTCCAGCTCTGTGTTCAGCAGAGGATCTTACTTCATTTAGGTGATGACAGAAGCTGCATTTAATGCTACAGATAGCACTGAGACCACTTTGTTTTTCTTCCATAATGTTTACAAGAGATAATGGACCTGTTGGTGCAATAAATGGCCTAGTGATTAGAGTCATTTATTGATGCATAGAAGCAAATAGTTAGAGGAAAGCAAACACATTTTTTTTTAAGAAAGTGGAAGTTCAAGATGACAGGAGGTAAGATATTGTACTCTGAAATTTGACCAGCAAGAGTAGTCATGTTTGAGCCTGTCTAAATGCCTATATTCAATCGCTAAAAAAAGTTTCCTGCACTGTGTTAAACAATACTTGTAATATTTTAAAATGTTTTATTTTATCCAAAAATTATTTTACCCACCTTATGGTTGGGAACTTATTGTCACTTACACAACAATACCAGAGACAAACATTTTAATATACTCATATGAGATTTATAAAAAGATCTATTATTTTTACCGACTTATTTTGTTTTGTGTGTGTCTTTTTTTTTTCTTTTTGAGAAAAATATTTCCTAAGGCTCCTACAGGAACTTTCCTCTTTTGCAGCTTGAGCAAGATTACAACTCATTTCGAAGAACTGGAAGTTCAATCAGTCTTGTACCACAAATATCAATCTCATATTTAGTGTGCTGTAATGATAAAATTTTTGCTTAGCTATTTGATTTCGGGTATTTGATTATCAAGAATCAAAAGAAGAAAAGGAAGGAAGAAAACGTAACAAATCTCAGTCGAACCAGCCGAAATGCAACAGCGATGTAACACACATAACTTACCTGTTGTGACCTTGTTTTTTATTTTCCTTGGAGGTTCACAGTCTTTTTCTCCTTCAGGCATATTTTCTTTCACATGAGCTCTCTCTTTTTTTGCTGTCGCGAGATTTCGTATTGATTGGATTTTTCGTTTCGATGCCAAGCAACCTTTATGTCGCCAAGAATCGTCTTCTTTATTTTCGTTTCTGTCTCCTGCATAGGCAGTGGCCATTGAATACATCAAATACACGCTGGTGGGCAAACTTCTCACAAAATAAGACAAAAGTTTCGTAGACTGAAAATTCCGGGCAACGGAAACGACGACTGCTCGCTCGCTTTGAGCTTTTCGATCATGGCAAGTAGTTTAGCACAGACACCCGCTGGGGACACGAGGCTTTTCAGTGACTATTCGTTCATGCAGAATAAAGCTTCTCTATCAACTAACTCGTCTCTTGGTGTTCAAGAAAAAGTAAAAACCCAACAGAAAAAGAAACAAAACAAGCAAAGAAGATAAGAACTTGAAAAGAAAGTATTCATAACCATCATGGTGATTGTCATTTGGCGCCAAAATTGTAAGTTCTAAAACATGGAACGACCTAAAACCACCTAAAACCACCTAAAACCACCTACAACCACCTACAACCATCTACAACCACCTCAAAAATTTCAACAACCACCTCAAAAACATCTACAGCCACTCGCAAACTATCTAAAACCATCTGAAACAAGGCATAAATGTCTAAAATAAGGCGAGACGACAACATGTCACGTACATGAAATACAAGAATCGAATCAAACCTCGACCTTCCCCTGAAATCTTACTCTCCCTGGTCCCATGTATAATCAACCATCTCACGAAATGAATTGCGAGAGCATGCTAATCATATTTTTTATTACCTCAGTAGTAAAAGACCCTAAAGAACTTAACTAGCAGACGTTTTGGCCCACGCTTCATTTGATTACGTAATGGTCCAAGGTAGTATTTTCTCCATTTATAATCTCAGCAATGGAAATGTAATTGGAGCAAAACGTGAGTCACTATTGCGTAAGTGGCACCACTCGTACAACTACATGCTGTATGAATACCAACACGATGGCTTTTGTGTCAAAGGAAGATTCCAAATATACGCACAGCTCGCTTGAAATATTTCCAATACTCCTTCTTACTCGTACTTTTTCGAGACGTGAGCCAAAACCTCTGCTAGTACCCAAGGTACAAAAAGCCAAGTCAAGTCTGTCTTGACTACGAGTTTGTTATTTTACTTTATTACTTTTGATAACTTGATAATTCATTTTGTAAAGTGAATTCGCATCTTTAAACAAGTGAAAAGTTATCTGGAGTACATCTACATCAAACGTCCTTACTGGTAACAGTTTGGAGTTGCCTTGGCCGGTGAAAACTCCATAAAACGTGACTAGAACATCGGCTTGCCAAAGAAGACGTCGGCAAATCCTTGAAATCCCTCTTTCTTCATCCACTGCCTCACATCATCACAAGAAAAAAATAACTGAATTCATATTCCTAAAGTGTTTTCTGTCCGTAAAAATACCCAGATCGCGGAGCAAATTGACTTCCCTGAAATTTATAGTGTCCGTTTGAACTGTCCGACAACGATGTGAGTTCTCTAAACGAACACCCGTCACTTTCAACTCTTCCTCGCTATTCTCTGATTGGACGAGAAGACTGCGGGTAATAAGAAACTTGTCGTGATAATCTTTTAAGCGTATCGCGTGACACTTTATTTTCTAATTTAGTAATTAAGCAAAGTGTAACTGTCAAGGTTAGATATTAGTGACGTTTCCGTCAGATCGTGTTTCAGAACCTCATGCGCCTTTACTAGTAGTCTGTGTGCATGGTCTTTGTTTTTGCGTTTGCGAAGTTTATTGCGTTTATTGCGAAGTTTTTGGATCCTGCGTCTATAAATACTCAGGCGTACAGAGGAGACAATTGGTAAGCATGTGTTTTTTACCTTTCTTAGTTTTATTTCGTCAGTTTTATTTCTAGTTCACTGTTTTGCCGTTTTGTGTGTTCGTGTTTTTTATCACATCCAATTAATGTTCGGCTTTGTCCTTTCGCGTCGCACGAGCTAGACATTTTTATTTGTATTTTAGTTTGACAGTTTTGAGCATTGGCATATTGTAATAAAGATAAATCATTGGAAATCAACACGAAATAGCTTGGGATTTTAGTAAATCACGAATAAGTAATGTCAATCTTGGATTTACGTAGTTAAGCCGTGTATTTCCGTTGTAACAGCAGATAAATAGAATCACTATCTTATAACAGAAGACTGGAGAACGATTGAATGTAGTAGTTTCGGATACTGTATGGATCGTAAATAAACGCAAGAAATCGGAAAGATACAGTCCTCTTGATTGTCGAACCAGCGCTCCGCAAAGATTTTTCTTAACGCAGTGGAGAATTCTACAACAAAACTCCGAAAAACGCCAAGAATTTGTTAATGATATTATGATGTGATGTTAAAAAATAAAAAAGATTTTTATTATCGTATATTTACCCGTTAAAGTGCCGCGGCGTTTGTTAAATTTTTCGACTGGCCGATGCGGCGCTTAGTTAGTTAAAACTCGTTTGCCTTAGCGTTGATAGGTTCGTGATCGCGATAATCATCCCCACACTCAACACACTCCATCCTGTACTTTTTATGTCTACAATAATATAAATATTTGGGCGTAACTCGTACCAATACACGTTTTCATTGGTACAGTTTCTTGCTACAAAATTCAGCATCGATCAATGAACGCTTTTTTGTCAACTTATACCTCAAGTATTTTAGCTTGATTTTAGTCTGAGGACAACTTCACGGCATACTTTTAAACATCGTGTCTTCGGAATCGCCTCTCTGGAGAAAATTCACACCTTTCCGGATTCTCCTTTTGGCAGGCGACGGTCGATTTTCACCAACTGACAACAACAGATTCACATAACTGAGATGTTTTCACTATAAAAGGATATGAAAGAGATGTCAAGAATATTTTTGTGATTTCTCAGCCTATACGCCGTTATTCTACTTCAGATCTGTTTGAAAAAGAAAACCCAGCGTTTAAGACATTTCACACTTGTTTGGTGTTATTGAACACCGAAGTGTAGACACTTACACCATTTAGTGTGACTTTAAAAACCGGTGGTGTTGAGCCCTTGCAGGGGATTTCTTTACATAGCGAAAGTGTAAAAAAACGCCAGCAAGGTATTGTACAGTACTTCGCTTACACCTAGGTGGTTGTACTTAACAGTAACTTGGTGTAATTTTCTAATTACACCTGGTCGGTGTCGTGTCTACACCAATATGGTCTATAATTACACTTCCCTTGGTGTCACCGTAACATCCTCACTTTTTCTGCGGATCTTGCACCGACGATCACATGACCTTCATGAAGTGATATTGTAAGGAGGAATTAGATGCTCGTCACTCTTAGGGGTATAGCATTAAGGCAACTTTAGCTCGTTCATGTACAACCTTGTTAATTTTGAACTTGTGGTACCTGAAGCTTATAGACAAGTTTAAGTGGACTCTGAAATGCAAATGGTCACTCACCCAAGTGTAGACTCTTGCCCAAGGGTGACGCGTTAGGGTGATGCCATCATCATGGAAAAATAACTATGCGAAAATGACAGCCAGGCTTGTTACAGTTTATGCTTATAAAAATATTTTGTGAATGAAAAAATATTTAGGTAAAGCACAAATGTAGCATTGTGAATTACTTCAATTATTTATGATGTAATGCTAAACAAGAACCATGGGAAAAATGCAAGTTTATTGGCTGACTGATTACATTCAATTCTTTTGTGTAAACATTGGCACCTGGATCAATAAGTAGTACCTAAGTATATAGTAATGTGACTTAAATTGTAAGTGTAGTAATGTACTTCGTCTGCAAAAAGAGGGGATGCCGCTGATATGTTGGTCTTGCCTTATTATTCTTATAACTTGGTTGGGTCAATCAGGGCGAGGGCTTTGTAAAACCGACCAGTTCGCCAGTATCACAAAAATAAAAACCTTTAAAACTACCTCGTCCACGTAGCCTTTCTTTTATATCAGACAGCATGACGTGTTCGATGACAACTTCCTCTGAGGACCAACTGTTCAAACTTAAACTTGTCCTTGCGGTGCTATAAAGAAAAATACTATTGAGATTGTAAGTTCCGCGTATTCCAATCGAATAAAATAAAACGATATGTTTAGTAGAAAATTATCCGTATATAAATAATTCTTTCACTATCGATACCATGTCGCTCGTGCACTGGAAGACTTCCTCATTCGTGAAAGTGATGATAAAAGCTCATGAATTTTAACCATTCCACGCCCCAAACACGTGAGGGGAGTCCAATATTTGATTTAATATTAAACGTGTGGCGTAAAAATGAAAGTATATAGGTGCACTGGTATTAAGGTCAAACTTAGGATATAAACTTTACTTCCTCTTTCAAATTCGTAAAACACCGTTTATCTTTATTTAAAAGAACAGGGTTTTTATCCACACTAACTTAATAATTAGAGAAGCTATATGCCACAGACAAGCTGCTTCTTTTCGAATATGCTTAATGAGGGGAGAGACACGGTATAGGGAAGAGAGAGAAACGGCCAAAAAAAAAATGATAGGGAGGAGGGAAAAAGGAAGGGTAAAAATAGGGAGACGAAGGAACCAGCATGAAGAGGGAGAAAGTAGAACGTCAGAAGTGTTTTTTTAGACTTAAAAAGCCTTCCGGTGAGCAAATAAAACAGTGAAAATTGTGTGGTAAGTTTGTCCGCTATTAGTTCGTGGCCTCACCTGTAGATGTAGATCTTATGTCCGCCAATTACAATTACAATTCACTCAAACTTATAGAGCGCAACTTTCCATGGTACATGATCAAATGTGCCTTACAATAAGTTAAAAAGACCAAAAATGAATAAAATTTACAAGCAGATAAAAAGATTTAAAGTGAAATAAAGTAATAATAAATGATAGATAATAAAATAAAGGAAGTAAGACCTCTATTACAAATTAAAAGCTTGTTTAAAAAGATATATTTGCACATGGCAATTAAAATTTGGCAGAGAGTCAAGACTGGATATCTCGCTGAGCATAATGTTCCAGAGCTTTGGGGCCGCATAACAAAATGCTCTACCACCAGGTGTTGGGAGTATCTTGCCTCTTGGAACCTCAGGCATGACTTTTTTGCTGGATCTGAGGGAATATCCTGATGATTTTCTTTGGGCTGATTAATTTGCAAACATAATCTGGCGCCATGCCGTGAATAGCTTTAAAAGTCATAAGTAAAATCTTAAACTCAATGCGATACTTAATGGGAAGTCAGTGAAACTGAGATAAGACGTTATATGGTAAAACGTAGGTTGCTTAAGAATAAGTCTTGCAGCTGCGTTTTGAATTCTTTGTATCTTATTTATTTGTACCTGTGGTAAGCCATAGAGTAAACTGTTACAGTAATCTAACCGGCTGGAGACAAACGCGTGAATCAAAGTCTCTGAGGAGTCACGCGATAGGTATTTTCTTATCCACCTAATGTTGTGGAGATAGTAAAATGATGCATTACAGACTTTATTGATGTGGGAGTTCATTGACAGCTTGTCATCAATGTACGAGCCAAGGTTCCTAACAACTGACGATTTCTTTATATCAGAGTTTCCCACGGTGACCAAAGAAATGTTAACCTTAGATAACTGTTGCCGGGTGCCATTGACAAGAAATTCCGACTTTTCCATCATTGAGAAGGAGTTTGTCGTGTTCCATCCATGAGCGAATGTCGTCAATGCAAGTTTGCATGGCAGTTATAGCATCTTGCTGACTTGACAAGTCATCGGGCTTGAAGGACAAATATATTTGTGAATCATCCGCATAACAGTGAGAATTTGGAAGGTGACATTCAATGATGTTAAATAGCTTTGAAGCGTATATGATATATAACAGGGGACCAAGACAGGACCCTTGTGGAACGCCCCGGTCAGGAGGAAGACTGTCAGAGAGGGCGCCGGGAATAGAAACACGTTGACTTCTTGCTGACAAGTACAACTTAGACCAATCTAATGGTGCTCCAGAAATTTCAAATAAAGTTGGAAGTCTACGAAACAAAACTCTATGATCAACAGTTCAAAGGCAACGCTCAAGTCAAGTAACATAAGTAGAACAGCATGCCGAGAATTCATTTCCAGCAGGGTGTCGTTAGTAACTTTCGAAAGTGCTGTTTCTGTACTATTGTTCTTTGTGTAGGTAGATTGTAGTGATCGGTAAAGATCATGTTTCCTCATGTGATTGTCAATTTTAAGAAAAACAGTTCTTTCGGTTACTTTTGAGATGAAGGAAAGATTGCTTACAGGCCGATAATTCTTCAAAACAATGTCGAGACCATTCTTTTTAAGAATGGGTCGAACCAAAACCTCTTTCCATGCTGAGGGAAAATGACCACTTTCAAGTGAAATATGAACCATTTTAGTTATGACTGGTAAGAGGACATCAATGCACTTGACCACCAGGGTTGTAGGTATAGGATCGAGAGCACACGATTTCTCGGCCAAATTCATGATAATGCTGTAAGTTTCATCTTCTGTAATTGCTTTAAAGCTACCAAATGAGGGAGAATGTAGTTCCATGATGGGGGCATAATCTTGGCAATCCTGAATTGTACACTCTTGAAATTTAGGTCTTACATTACTGATCTTTTCAACGCAGAAATTAGCCATCTTATTTGCCAACATCGATTTACTAACATGCGGAGGAAACAGAACTTCGAAGCTTTGATTTAACCTCTGCTTCGAGATCTTAAGGAGCTCTCTTTGATCCGAACTGTTTTCTTGAATGAGGTTCTCATAAAAGTCAGAACGTGCTTTTTTAATCAAATTAGTAGCGTAGTTTCTTGCAGATTTGTATTCTTTTGGGTCGTGTGTAGAATTTGATGAGCGCCATTTTCTTTCTACTTTCCTTCTCATTTATTTTTCCGCTAAAATCTGATCGCTGTACCACGGTACGCGTTACCTTTGGTGAATGATTTTTCTGTGAAGCGGAGTGTGTTTGTTAAGAACAAATGTCAAAGTCTTGTTGTAGCATTCAACAAGCTAATTTAACTCCTTGTGGGTTCCTTGGCACAGTTCAGAACTGTAAGATCATTCGAAAAGTGTCCAGATCAATTGATTGTGACGATAAGTTTCGCGCACTAAACTGGCCTTCGCGGGAAACGTACAAAACGGGGAAATTAACTCAGTGGAGACCACTCGGCTAGCGAGAACGGAAAATCTTCAAGATTTCCTGGCACACGGAGATCTACTTCGAGCGAGCTTGTACGGACGTCAAGGATGAGACAGCATTTTAGTTCCACAGCAGACTTCTATACGTAGAGCGCTCTAACATACATTATGCTAGAGTCAAACTAAATCTGTAATCGTCAAAGCTGTACAGGGCACTTGCTTAAGCACTAACTGGTGTGAGGTGCTATTGTTACACAAATCACAATATTTGAATAAGGACAAAAAGGAAAGGAAAAAAGTCTCTTTGAAGTTAAACGAAAGCTACTTAAATATTCCATCTCTCAAAGAATCTCAAAATTAAAAGGACGGATACAATAAACTCGAGGCCATTAAAAATAGGAAACTTAGGTGAGAATTCACATCTCTGGTATAGAAAATATACCTATCTTAATTACAGCAGAGCAGCTTAAGAAATAAAAACGGAAAAGCAATTAAGAGTGAATGTCTCTAAAAATCAAAGAAAAATAACAAAATCGCGGACATGGTAAAAAAATCATTTCGTCCCATTTTTTGTCTACAGGTAGCTATAGGTACTACTTAAAGTGAAGTGAGGTTAGTTTCTGTAAATATTCATTTTAACGGAAATAAACCGATACTAATTGCATGATCGAAAATGAGTGCCTGCGAGCTCTAAATTATGCAGTTTTCAGGCCGTCCTTGCATGAACTAAAATGCAACAGCAGGACTTCTCTAGCTATAAATATATACATGTGGCCTTCCATTACCAAGATATAATGATATTTTTTGTATCGTGTCCTTCCTGACGAAACCACGGGTTAATTACCAGTGGACGTGTTCGCCATATTTAATTCATGCCAAACCCGGCCTAATATAGTGTGGCAAAAATGCATGTGGTAGTTTCTCAAAATCTCCAGCAATACTATCACGAGGGCTTATAAGGCGGGTCTTCAAATTCATCGTTTCATTTTTCTGGTATCTTCCGCTGTTTTGATGTACCAACCAACCAAACTTCGCTAAAATTGTAAATGGCGCCATATTGAAATGAATAAAATCAACATTGCAATGACACAAGCAAAGCATTGTTTGAGTCGCAGCCGCACTTAGCTTTTTATTTTTGCTTTGACATAAATAGTTCCTTACCTTAGAAATCTTTTATAGGCCCTTGTTATTCCGCTTGGAAGATATTTTCGAAATACTGTCCTTTGCAATTTGGTGTGAAGGTGGCCGACCGGCTAACACATTGAAGCCACTGAGCCGGGATGAGTAAAATAAAGTTACTTGTTGTTGTCATTTTCTACAGCGCGTCACAACCCAGTTACGTTTAGTCTACTTTGATCTTAATTTTGGTTTTATTGACGTCTCACACAAAAAGGGTCCCGTACAAAACGGCAGGTAACGCGAGCGATTTGCCGGATTTTAATTTTTCACTGGTTCCTGTCACTCTGCGTGACATATGATAATCTGTCACGTAACGAGATCAACAAACAATTCATTCCGCCTCACATATAAGATCTAGACAAATATATTGCCATCATGAACGAGAACGATACAACAAAGAAATAGACTTTACAAAATTTCACAAATATAAACCGTTCAGTGAAAACCTTATGGAAAAAAAATAACAATACAATTTTCCCACGGAAAACAAATGTGATGGGTTAACGAAAGTAAACAAAAAACAAAAGCGTAATAATCGTCGGTGAAGGGAATAAAGACAACGGTTGCTTTAACTCCAGCAGAAAAAGAATGTCTTGATCTCTACATGATATTGTAGGTGACGTTTGTGGCGCAGAGGAAGCCACAAGCGTTTTTTACAATTTTCAGGTGCTGAGACAGAGATTGAACTTATCTTAGCAAAAAGCGGGATTTTCGCGAAGCCTGATACACGGAAGAGCTGCTCCTCTTCCAAACCAGGAGAAAAGGAGAATGAGAATTGAACCTGTAAGATTAGAACATTTTGTTTCTTTCATAACGAGTCCACACGTTACTCAAGATGTTCCTTTCGGGGAAAAACTTCTAAAATTGTCGACTGGCGAGATCATAAAAACACCCAATGTTATCAGAACAATGATACCAGAGCGTATTGTCCAATAGTATCAACAATACTGCTGTGAAACCAACTTTGAGCCTATGAGTAAGAGAACTCTACAGAGAGTTTGGGCCGTGTGTTCTTCATCTGTTCGCAAGTCTCTGCAAGGACTTGATAACTTTTCAGCATCAGGAATGGAAGCAGTTGATGCTATAGAAAAACTCGTAGACAAGCTTGTTGACTGTGGCAAGACTCAGCAATGAGCGAGGGAAATTAAGCAGCAACTTCGTTTTTCGAAGCAGTACCTAAAGGGCGACTACAAGGTGGGTGCATATTTTATAATTATGCGTTGCCTTTGCAAATGTAGTAAACTTCTTACTATGATTCACGGCTACCTCTTTCTTTCTCTCCAAGTCTTCTTTATGCTTAATTGATGAAACAACAGTTTACAATTCACTGTAATACGCTTACACACATGTATACAACGCTGAGAATCGATTAAGTAATCTTTTTGAAATGTCGATCATATGCGCATGCAATGCTTTGTAAATATACATTGAATCACGCGCTTGTCATTTTACTTTTTATTTTAGGTACATGCAGTGGAGGCCACAAAGGTTCCCGATCATTGTCGAATTTACGCGCTAAGTGACCAGAGCAATGCTGAATTTCGGGGCTCCTGCGACCATCTCCACAATGAGTCATATGAGCAGTGTTATGAGTTACAGGAAGTATTGTGTACCATAGAAGATGAGTGTTCAAGTGCGCTCTCGTCAGCAGAAGATCAAGCTGACATGCAACTTACCATCAAACAGGCAAGGGATGATATCATTTGCTGGAAAGCCCATCAGCTACGTTCAGTCCACCAAGCTGAGGCGAAGCATTCAGTTTTAGCCAAACTCGACAGCCGATCGGTGTTGTTAGTCCAGGACTGGGCAATGAAATATATGCCCCGAAAATATTGAGAGGCGCAGTCAGATTGGTTTGCGAAGCGAGGATTGCCATGGCACATTAGTGTTGCCATAAGACGGTCAGAGGGTTCTGAGCACTTTGAATCGCAGACACCTGTTCACGTATTTCAAAGCTGCGCCCAAGACAGTGTGACTGTGGCTTCGATTATGCTTGACTGCCTCACTACCCTGAAAAAGGAAATTCCAGAGCTGGAAATGGCTTATTACAAACAAGATAACGCTGGCTGTTATCACAGCGGAAATTCAATCATCTCAGCTAAGCTGGCCAGTGATGCCATGGGAGTGGCTTTTGTAAGAAACGACTTTTCGGACCCTCAAGGTGGAAAGGGGGTATGTGATCGCAAAGCGGCAACAATCAAGGGAAGGTACGTTGGAAGGTACGTAAACGAAGGCAATGATGTCATCAACGCTCTACAGTTCAAAACAGCCATTGAATCTGGCCAAGAAACCACAGGAGAGAAAGCAAGTTATGTTGCTGCCAAACCGTCAAGCACCTTTAATATCAAATGGGATGGCATAAGCTTACTCAACAATTTTGAGTACGATGAAAGTGACACACGAGTGTGGAGAGCATTCAATGTAGGTTCCGGTAAAGTAGTGCCATGGGCCAAGTTCGAAGGAGTCATGAAGTAGCCCGAAAAATTGGAAATCCTAGACTCGCCATCGCAGAGTCAAGTGGCGCACCGACGTTCAAGATTGTGAGACACCGAAATATTAAGGAAAGCTCTGTCAAAGCAAATTTCTTAACTGAGAGCGAAAACCAAGATCGAAGCTGTATTGGGGAATATAAGCCAGATGACATGCTTTTCCCGTGTCCAGAAGAAGGATGTGTAAAAGCCTACAGTCGCTTTGCAAACCTCCAGACACACCTAGATACTGGAAAACACCAAATGATGCTCGAACAGGAAACTCTCTACGATAAAGCTAAAAGAGAATATTCTTCCAAGCTGATGGAGGGACGCAGTCGAATACCAAGCGTTCAAGTTGCTGCACAATCAAAGAGAGACGGCTTGCCGCCTCTTCCAATGGGTTGGGCCCTGAAGACAATTAAGAAAAAGGTGCGTTTTACAAGGAAACAGACCGAATTCTTAACTGACCAATTTCAAAAAGGGGAGTATAGTGGACGGAAAAGCGATCCACAGGAAGTTTCGAAAACCACGAGCCTAGCAAGAGACCAAGCGGGGGGACGTCGATTTCAACCTGATGAAGTCCTTACGTCGCAGCAGATTAGTGGCTTCTTCAGCCGTCTTTCAGTAAAGAAGCGATTAGAAGTTACAGCCGCCGGTAACCGAGCAAAAGCTAGTGAAATCTCAGAAGTGGACATGGAGAGCGTCGACAAGGACGAAATTTCCGCCGAAGCTGAGAGCCATCTATCTGCAGTGTGTGCAAATGTGATGAGAGATGTGGCTATTCAACATCCGATTGTATCTTTCGATCTAAACATCTGTTAACTTGTACAAAAACGTACACTCACAACTTTAAGAGTGGATAGGCTAAGAGACATGTGCATAGACCTTGGGCTGGATATTTCTGACATTTCACCTCAGAAGAGGAAAAAGCCATTCATCGCACGACTCACACAATTAGTCCAGGAGTGTACCTGCTCTTCCAAGTAACTGAGCACTGAACGTTTTACGAATAACTGATCTGCTGATTATAAAAGCGGTGCGTGTATTATTTACATGGAGGCGTTGCGTGACAGCAGAGTCCTACATATCGGATTTTAGTCACTTGAGCTCACCATTGCTTGTGAAACCTCATCTTTGTGTTGGACGATTTTTAGTAAATTCGAAACTGGCGATTGCAGAAGGCGCAGAAGGGATGCAAATGCTCGAATCCATGTTCACCGGATGAGAAGTAAACGGAAACTAACGGTTTTGTGCCAAATTTAACCTTTTGAGTGCAATTGAACTGTTTAACCTGTTGTGTGTAGAATTATGCAGAATTATGGCGTGATTCTCAAAGGGTAGCAAAAGTCGAAAATTGTTTCTCCTGTCTCCGTATATAAAAATCAAGTGTAGTTATAGACATTTTAATATGTTTCTAGTCATTTTAACGGCCAGTGAAGATATAACTGACCAAAACAGTTATTTGTGTCCGACGCGTTTAATTTTGTTATTATGCATCTCATTATGGCGTCATGGTAATTTAACTGAAATTTGGCTGGTGGTCATCTTTTGATAGTCAAAGGTCCCAAAGAAATAAAACCCACATCGTAAAGAACTATCTTTCAAGGCTTCTTGGTAGTGTTATTGTAAACTTTGAGACACTACCACATGTATTTTTGCCAAGCTATTCTAGGCCACCTTTGCCTTGATTTCAAAAGGCCGAAGATGTCGTCTCTTAATAGGGACGTAGCTCCTCCAAGAATAACATTAGACAAAAACTATCACTTTGTCTCGGTAATGCAAGTCCAACTCAATATTTCTATGACTAGAAAAGTCCTTCCGTTACATTTTTGTTAGCATGACAAGTGCCCGAAAAGTGCATAATTTCAGGATCGCGCTTGGTGAAATTTGAGCTATTTACCCCCGGAAATGTTAAAACAAATTATTCCCGTTAAAGTGCATATTTAAAAAATCTAACCCCATTTCCGTTTGTTTACTAGATAAGGCTACCCACAGGCAAAAAATGAACCAAATCGATTTTTGACCGTGTCCGCGACTTTTTCGATAATCTGTGATTTTTATTGACATTTACTCTTAAAAGTTTCTGCTCATCTATGCTAGGTTGGTGTGGAAATTATCGAATGAAAATAAATTAAAGTTACGAGCATAAACTCAGCTGCTAACTACCATGAGAACCAATTTTCCAGAAAGACCATTTACACTTATATTTACCTAAAAAACCCAGTAATAAATGACAAAAGCGCCGACATACAGGTGCATAATGAAAGCGATTAACAAGAAAAATCTATTCCAAAAGCTACTGTGGTTTTTAAACGTTTTTTGATTTACTAAAATGGAAGAACTTGAATGAACTCGAATAAATTGGAAATGGTTAAATTTGAAAGTTTACCAATAAATATGCTCCAAACAAACACACGGAAAAGTCAGTAAATTTTCCTGCAACATGATCTCATTTTCCTGTAAAACCCGTTCCTTGATGTGATTGCTAGTTTAGTTGCTCTTAACATGGTCAACACAGTAAAATGATCTGAGAACAAATGTGGTAGGGTACGTGGTAGGCGAGCCGTGAATGATGGAATCTAATTGTGTGCCCGAGTTCATGTGTTGATTGGGTAACATGCTGACAAAGACCCAACGAATCTGACGGATCTAACAGTATTCTAGCATCGGGATCAATAGCATCATCAACGTGAACATTGAAATCGCCGGTATTAACTAACGGTTCAGATGAGAGAATTAAAGTTTCCAAATAGTCCTCAAAGTCGGTGAAAAAAGTGCTTGTAGTGACAGGGTGTGCAGGTGAATAGGGTGAACGGTAAAGGACGACAAAGCGAACTTTAAAGGTGCCAGATGAGACGGTGAGCTCCAATATTCAAATGAACGAAGCTCCTTCGCTGCAATTTTTCGAACATTAAAATTTCGACTCTCCGCCCTGGACGCGTCACGCAAAATTTCTTATTTTATTTGACATGAGCCATGATCCGTGATCCGATCCGTGATCCGGTCTGTGATCCGATCCGTGATCCGATCCAGTCCGATCCAGATTTTGTCGACGTCGCTGTTGTCACAACCGGGGTAGGTTCATACCAATTGACACTTCCGCCAGGAGTATATTTTAGATCGCAGTTAAATTGCTACAATTCCTGCTTTCGATTTCATCAACACAAGAACAGCTTTCCTCTAGTTTCAGAATTAATCTAAAAGGCTCAACAATCTGCCTCCGTCATTAAAAAACTATCTAAATGAAGTACATTATTATACATGAACTGAGTGTTGAATCGGAAGAAAGTAAATAATGAAAATGATAAAACAAAACCCCACTTGAATATCAGGTAATTTAGTGTTAACAACTGGGTTGAAAACGTAAATTAGCCACCGTAAAGGGTAAAAAAGCTGACGTTTCGAGCGTTAGCCCTTCGTCAATCGCTCTGACGAAGGGCTAACGCTCGAAACGTCAGCTTTTTTACCCTTTACGGTGGCTAATTTACGTTTTCAACCCAGTTGTTAACACTAAATTACCTGCTTTACTCTCCCACCGACGCAGCACCACAGTTTCTTTAGAAACTTACCCCTTTACCCACTTGAATATATTACCTGTGGATTGAGACGTATGGGAAATCCAAACAAAGATAAACTTTGGAGGGAAAATCGTTTTAGAAATGTCTTTGATGTCTAAAGATGAGTATACTGAACTCGATGAAGACATCATCTCCAAAGACCGCATAGCCTTGTACCATCGTAAAACAAAACCTTAGTCCCAAAAGTAATCAATTGTCTTCTCGATTGTTTTCGTTATCCAAGAATGTATGCATATTGAATTGTGGAGCTGTGCGTAGGTTAATTGATCATCATCACCACAAATTAACGATGAAATCGAAACAAGTTCACCTCGTTAAAGTGTGAAACTAACATGACAACTGATTGGCTATTGAAAAACATTGGCTTTTATGATATAGAGTGCGATTGGTATAGGATTGTTATGGCAAAAAATATATTTACGGAATTGCAGGAACTAGCAAACCTTCATTTTATCAGAATTTTCCTCTCACTTTCCCAAAACAGCCCCGTTATGAAGTCGTTTCAGCTATCCCATACGGGGCCATTTCTGCCCTTTTTTTTGGAGCCAAAACAACTCTTTTCCGGAAGGGCCAAATTAGCCCCAAAAACAGGACTGTATTTTACTCACCGAAAAGGCCCTATTTTGGGGGCTGAAACAAATCCTTTCGATTTATAACGTTATCGAACGGGAATTATCTTTGAAGTTTCACTTTA
>NW_026709789.1:5000-122500 GCF_030620025.1 Pocillopora verrucosa | reverse complement strand
GTTATCCTCACAAGTGGTCAGGTTTCCACAACAAAACAAATTTAAGGAGGAGGTATTTTATGGCGTCGTCGTCTGCCACTCTTTGTGCGTCTCAATGCAGTTTTGCAATCATCCTATGATCTTTTAAATCACCAGAGTGTCAATTGTCATTGAGACATTCATTCGCTTCTTTGCTGTTTTTCGTGTAGTGCTAGCTTCAGTGACATAACAAGATGCAAAGATGCAATCCAAACTTTTTAAAAATTACAGAGATGGGTACGTATTACTACACTATATGGCTCAATGCTGTTAAGTTTAACCCTAATTAGCTGAGCCTAAGCCAGTCGGTCCTTCGTGAAAAGAAACTTTAATGTTGATCAAAATTCTCACCTTGTGTAGGGTTTCCATATCCTTGAGCTGATTTGTCAAATCAGTGAAATTTGGTCTTGCATCTGGGTCATTCTTCCAGCATTTCATCATAATCTGATGCCTGGTATTGTTCAAGTGATCTATTTGAGATTTATAGAACGTTTCCTTGTGCGATGAGAGAAACGAGGTAACAAAGAAAACTTACAGTTTTTCATCGACGTGTTGTGGTTTAGGCATCCTGTATCCATCCTGAAGTAAGTTTGCAATTTTTCTTCCATCCATTCGTGGGTAAGGTGAACCACCTGGAAGAACCACAAGACCATCGAAATATAAATGTGATGCAAAAAGACCTTCACTAAAATACCACCTGTGTCACTTGATGTAGTTTGAGGTTGCATGAGGAAGCTCATTACGTTTGTCTGACTGAACACGATACATTGTTTAATTAAGCATGGTACATAGCGAAAAGCATCTACAGAGCCTCATAAACTTCCATTCGATGTTACCGATGGTGAAAATCTCGTACAGCAAAACTCCATAACTCCATCTGCAGAAACACAAATCAAACGAATATAAATTAAGTGACTATAGACATATACAGTATATACGACTAATGAAATATATGTATTATTTGACAAAGCATAGAATTCATATCCTGATTAATATTTTGGTAAAACTTGTTGATAAATTGCTACAGGTCGGTCGGTTATACTTACACGTCACTTTTGGTGGTATATTTACCATACAATAAGGCCTCATAAGCTGTCCACTTCACGGGAAGACGGCCCTAAAGAGTTTAAATATCACTTTGTGAAACAGCTCAAGACTAGCGACTAGTTAAAAACAGTGATATTTAAAGTTGTACTCGTATACGCATGGCTAATATTTTCATTAGGGTCCCAAGGAATTCATGATCACAATCAGGAGTATATCAGCTTTACCACAACAATGATTGTCAAAGATCACTAAACTGAACGATATGTGGTGCCGCCCCCACCTCCGCTCTTTCTTGATTACCTTAGTCTTTCGTTCATAAATATTTTCCTGCTGCACATCTCTGGCCATTCCGAAGTCTGTCACTTTACACGTTTCGTTTTTTCCAACCAACACATTACGGGCCGCAAGGTCTCGGTGAATGATCTAAGAAGGAATTGATACAACAGCAAAAATTAGCGACTGCAGAAGAAAAAGAACTGAAATGAAATGGTTCAGATGGGAAAATAGAAATATCTAGCAACAAAATATGGTGTGCGTATTTCTCTTTCTTCCAGATGGAAGAAAATTAAAACTATTACGATAACTGCTCCATATTCCAAAGAGAAGCAAACTACTTGAATTCTGCAATACGAAGTTATTTCATAGAACGCTTGTCTTTAGATTTTAATCGAAATAGGATTCTGTAATGTAGCAGTTTAGCAACCAAAGATGAATTTTTAATTTGAAGATTTAATTCCTGTTCTTCCTTGTCACTAAAATGGATATTTGCTGTACACTCACTTTAAGCTGAATATCTTAAAAGATCCTATTGATTTATGTCTCTGCCTTTGTCTACACGAGAAAAACCCACATATGTTATTTCGATGGGGCACACTTGCAACGATGCACAAATATCGCCATTCACACATTGAAATTAAACTTAGATGATGAATTCAAAATCGGGAGGGTTCCGGCCCTAAAGAAATAGCCTCAACAAAACGGTAAGAATACGTTTGAATCTCCCGGGCGTGATTTTGTGAAGACATTATATTCTATGCACGACAGAGCTTAACATGATGATAGACCTTCCAAGAAGGTTGTAGAATTGTTTGTCTTTTGTGTTTTCAATTAACTTACAGATTTTGAGGACAAGTAACTCATTCCATCAGCAATTTGCCAAGCAAACTTCATCAGCTGCTGTGACGTCAGATTAGTTTGTGGTTTGATATCTGGATCTTTGTAATAAGTGTCTTTTAAGCCACGGCTCTTTCTCAGGTAACCCAGCAGATCCCCGAAAGGCACATATTCAATCAAAACCAACTGCTGTTCTGAAGAAATTAAACAATTTAATTGATATATTATTCTCTCTCTAAAAAAAGAAATAATTAAACTAAATGAATGGCTCAGTCATGGTCAATACTTTTGAAGAAATCGCACGAAAACAAGAAAAGCTATTTAATGGTCTCCTAAGAAGGTACAGACCAATTATTCCCTAACAAAAAGCGTTTCTGCTTATACAACATAATGATCTGTTCAGTGGCAAATACTCGGTTTTGGTCTGTTAGTAAATCCAGGAGCGTCTGTATTGGTTAAAAAAAAAATTAAATTACCATATGCGATGGTTGTTTGTTGTGTTCAATTGTGAAGCAGTGACTCTTCCATCGAAGCAAATTATTAACGATGAGTTAGTGTTATAGAGTAAAATCATTGGCAAAATGTGTACAGCAAAATTAGACCCGCATAACCAAAGCATACCAGATTCTGTAACACATCCCAGAAGTTTAGTGACGTAAGGATGTGGTTTCAGCTGCTTCATTGTGTCAAGTTCTTTCATCAGATCTCTCTTGTCCGATTCAGTTGCGTTTGCTGGAGCGTTAAAAATAATGAGTAAAATTTGGTTAACGGGAATAATATGCGAAATGTTGAAATTACAACATAAGATATGAAATGGCAAATAGCTAAAAAATTACAGTAACCCGATAACATTTCCTGAATGACTGTAGGCCAAGACTGTCATTCAATTAACAATAGAAGAGCTCACCTTTAAGCATCTTAATAGCCACTGTGGTCGTTTCAGGACTCCCTCGAAGTCCTACTGCTGTTCCCTTGGCAACCTGACCAAAAGCACCTTTACCAATGATTTTTTCTATGGTGACGTGATGTCTTGGAACTTCCCAGCAGCATGTTGACGGACGAAGAGGCTCGTAATAAGCACCTGGAGCGGTACTTAGTTCTTTTCTATCATCTTTATTACCTTTTATGAGATCCATGTATTCCGCAGGAGGCTGAGTGAGTTTCCTTGAATCGGGTGGACTTGGTTCGATATCTTCTAATCCTGTTTCATTCTATTAACACACCGACACACCGTTGAGTAAGGTGGCCCATAACTATCACGGCGAGAGAAGTAACCTCGCGGCAAAAGGAAACGACTCACGGCAAAAAGGGAAACCTCAGAGCAAAAGAGAGAACCTCGCGGCAAAAAGAAAAATACTCAAGGCAAAAAGAAAAAACCTCACGGCAAAAGAAAAAACCTCACGGCAAAAAGAAAAAGACTCACGGCAAAAAGAAAAAGACTCACAGCAAAAAGAAAAAACCTCACGGCAAAAAGAAAAAGACTCACGGCAAAAAGAAAAAACCTCACGGCAAAAGAAAAAACCTCACGGCAAAAAGAAAAAATCTCACGGCAAAAAGAAAAAATCTCACGGCAAAAGAAAAAACCTCACGTCAAAAGAAGAAACCTCACGGCAAAAGAAAAAACATCACGGCAAAAGAAAAACCTTCACGGCAAAAAGAAAAAACTTCACGGCAAAAGAAAAAACCTCACGGCAAAAGAAAAAACCTCACGGCAAAAGAAAAAACCTCACGGCAAAAAGAAAAAACTTCACGGCAAAAAGAAAAAACCTCACGGCAAAAAGAAAAAACCTCACGGCAAAAGAAAAAACTTCACGGCAAAAGAAAAAACTTCACGGCAAAAAGAAAAAACCTCACGGCAAAAAGAAAAAACCTCACGGCAAAAAGAAAAAGACTCACGGCAAAAAGAAAAAGACTCACGGCAAAAAGAAAAAGACTCACGGCAAAAAGAAAAAGACTCACGGCAAAAAGAAAAAGACTCACGGCAAAAAGAAAAAACCTCACGGCAAAAAGAAAAAGACTCACGGCAAAAAGAAAAAGACTCACGGCAAAAAGAAAAAACCTCACGGCAAAAAGAAAAAGACTCACGGCAAAAAGAAAAAACCTCACGGCAAAAAGAAAAAGACTCACGGCAAAAAGAAAAAACCTCACGGCAAAAAGAAAAAACCTCACGGCAAAAAGAAAAAACCTCACGGCAAAAGAAAAAACCTCACGGCAAAAAAAAAATCATCACGGCAAAAGAAAAACCTTCACGGCAAAAAGAAAAAACTTCACGGCAAAAGAAAAAACCTCACGGCAAAAGAAAAAACCTCACGGCAAAAGAAAAAACTTCACGGCAAAAGAAAAAACTTCACGGCAAAAAGAAAAAATCTCACGGCAAAAAGAAAAAACCTCACGGCAAAAAGAAAAAGACTCACGGCAAAAAGAAAAAGACTCACGGCAAAAAGAAAAAGACTCACGGCAAAAAGAAAAAGACTCACGGCAAAAAGAAAAAGACTCACGGCAAAAAGAAAAAACCTCACGGCAAAAAGAAAAAGACTCACGGCAAAAAGAAAAAGACTCACGGCAAAAAGAAAAAACCTCACGGCAAAAAGAAAAAGACTCACGGCAAAAAGAAAAAGACTCACGGCAAAAAGAAAAAACCTCACGGCAAAAAGAAAAAGACTCACGGCAAAAAGAAAAAACCTCACGGCAAAAAGAAAAAACCTCACGGCAAAAGAAAAAACCTCACGGCAAAAAAAAATCATCACGGCAAAAGAAAAACCTTCACGGCAAAAAGAAAAAACTTCACGGCAAAAGAAAAAACCTCACGGCAAAAGAAAAAACCTCACGGCAAAAAGAAAAAACCTCACGGCAAAAAGAAAAAACCTCACGGCAAAAAGAAAAAGACTCACGGCAAAAAGAAAAAACCTCACGGCAAAAAGAAAAAGACTCACGGCAAAAAGAAAAAGACTCACGGCAAAAAGAAAAAACCTCACGGCAAAAAGAAAAAGACTCACGGCAAAAAGAAAAAACCTCACGGCAAAAAGAAAAAACCTCACGGCAAAAGAAAAAACCTCACGGCAAAAAAAAATCATCACGGCAAAAGAAAAACCTTCACGGCAAAAAGAAAAAACTTCACGGCAAAAGAAAAAACCTCACGGCAAAAGAAAAAACCTCACGGCAAAAGAAAAAACCTCACGGCGAAAGAAAAAACCTCACGGCGAAAGAAAAAACCTCACGGCAAAAAGAAAAAGACTCACGGCAAAAAGAAAAAGACTCACGGCAAAAAGAAAAAGACTCACGGCAAAAAGAAAAAGACTCACGGCAAAAAGAAAAAGACTCACGGCAAAAAGAAAAAGACTCAAGGCAAAAAGAAAAAGACTCACGGCAAAAAGAAAAAGACTCAAGGCAAAAAGAAAAAACCTCACGGCAAAAAGAAAATACCTCACCTCAATCTTCTATTTTATTGTCTCTGTTACTCATACAATATGCTTTAATTTTTTTAGTAGAACTTAATCTTTTTCCTACTTGTTTGCTGCAAGCATTTACTTTTTTTTCATAGAAAGTAGAGGTAAAGTGAGATTACATAATTTTTGGCCACACTAACATGACCGCAATGTCTTCGCTGTTACTTACGTCGAAAACACGTCTTTCATCTTCATAAGTCCTGCAATTGAGAAGGCATTCGAATATCTATAAAGATCCGAGAATTTCATCAGCTTTGAGTGGAATTTTTCGTCAAGATGAAACCATATATCTGGTACATTACAACGACACAATCCATCTGGCAGCAAATTCTTACCTCTGTTTCCCTACAGCGCCTGAAAAAGAACAAAAGGAAAAAAAGACAAATGATGTGGATATGGGTCAAAATTTGCTTTTCCTAATAATCCAACATAGATTATGATTTTTTACCTACCTTTCTTATGTAGCCAGATTATGTAAATAATTAGAAGAAGGATTGTGAAGGCAAGAACCCCAATTACGGCCAACAAGACGTTGTTGGATGGGCAGTTACATTCCTCAGGAGCTAAAATGGTTCATTTACAAAGTTTGATTAAGTACCGTTCAAAAACATTTACCGATCCTGGTCGATACACTGCTCTCACTATATTACTTAGGCTAATGACCAAAACAAGTGATTGGCTAGGTACTAAGGAAACGTAAGGTGCTACTCTCCCTATAATAATTTTTAAAAGTAAGATTTTGTGTAATTAAATAAAAACAACAACAACGACAAAAGCAAAACTCGGAAACATATCACGCACAAAAATGAGTTTTTTCACTAAACAGATACGGAATACAATTAGAAAAAGTCAGTTTTCAGAAGAATAGGTGAAAACATTAAACAATTTATTTGTAAAATCTACCTTTTGTTGTGCTTTCTAAGTCATCTTTGCGTATAAAAACTTGTTTAATTGAGTCTGGATTGACTTTAAAACCTCCGAATTTGTCTTGCCTTGCAGCATCCGACAGGACAGTCAAAACATTGCTGACGACTACACTTTGATTGAACTTCATCATGAAGTCAAGAACAACACTGCCACACCTAGATGGGGGGGGGGGGGGGAAGAGAGCAAAGAGTATCATCACACATATTCGTACTTTGGTGACTTTTAAGTATTAAAATACATTGAGATTTAACCAAAGAAGTAGTTTTGATGTACTAAACCAAGGTATATAAAATTAATTTACGTCATTCTGTGTCAAATATATTGCCGTAAATTAAAGAAAATGTACTTCAAATGTAATTTTTTTTGCATTAAATAAGATTTGCTAGAGCAGAAAACCAGTTTTAACGCTAAAATATGCCACATTAAGATAAAGCTTCTCCCGGCCCTCAGAACACAAATTTGCGTTGGCGTTTTTTGTCTCAGTGTTAAAACAAATAGCACCTTACCTGGTGTTCACAGTGTTAGCGGATGAGCAGCCGAACCTAGAGGCGATTTGACAAGCCTAAAAGGACATACAAAGAAAGAAAAGTATATTCAAATGCTTGTTATATATTGAAGATCGTTCAAAATATCCTCATTTTAACAGAAATATTAAGATTTTATTCAGGAACAGATTGATTGAGATTCACTTTTCGTGATAAATCTTATGGTAGTATTCCATAAACTCCAGTATATGGATCAAGTACATTATCTAACCATTTCTGGGAATTTCGCAGCAACTTCTGAACGTCTGCTACAGTTCTCCTGCATTGTCACTCTCAGGTAAACTCCTGTGCTTTCTGTTTGAACTGGGAAAAATATCATACCACTTAAACGTTTGTTTGTTTGTACAAGAATTATCATCTGAACTCATGTATAAAAAACAGCCTCTACTTACAACGAACTCTGACATAAACTGACATAAACTGACATAAACTGTACGGTTAGGAGGGCCAATTTGAAAGATATTTTTTTTAGTTCTGCGGCTACGTAGCTTGAACTGATTAGTGTCTAACGACTGTTTCGGATGTGTGTTTTTCATTCCTACGTCACGATGGTGTTCTCAGAATCTTTCCCCTAGTCGTCTTCCTTTTTCGCCGAAGTAAAATTTTTTAAATAATCGCAAGTTATGAAATAGATGACATTGGTAGAGCAAGTCTCCACATTATTAATGAAAGGACAAGTTTTGTGTCGTGCGCACAAGGTGTAAAGTCTTGGGCTGGTTATTTATTTAGAGTGTATTTCTGACCAAAGAGTTGTTGAGGTCATGCAAAAATAATATACCAGTTTTTGGACCGTTTTGAAGTAGTTTAAATTTGTCAAAAAAAATACGTCTTACTTCGTGATTGTGACGGTAAAATGGAATACGATCATTCCCTTCCTTCCGTGACGTTTGTAAATTGCTGACTTAATGACTCGCTTGAATGACAAAGGCAGGATAGCCACGTTTTTTTGAAGAACTGGCATGTTGTCTCTGATATCTTAGGAGAATTAGAACTGTCACTATATAGGCGATGAAGTCTAAGACACAGAGAACAAGCAATGGAATTCTTGACATTTCATGTGGAAGGCCAGGTCATAGTCGAAGATTTGAAGACGATAAAAGTACGGGGTTCTCTTATATCCTCTCTCGACGTCGCCTGGTATAACTGTTCACTCCACCGATTTTTCTCTGACGTGTCAAACTCCTCAGATAAGCGTAGTGAATTAAAAGGAATAGTCACTTTCAATTGTTTAAACCTATTATTTTTTCAATTCTTCTCTTTCGATTATTCGTGTTTTATGATTGTTCTCTTTAAACCAGATTTCAATGATCATGGCAACTCTAACCACTGAAATACGAAATTTATCTTCTACCTGTTTCTTGCGCGGTGAAAGTTTGATTTTAAGAAGACAAGCTAGAACTGTAATATCTGATGTTGAAATTGATAATGAAAAGAGACTTAGGATTTGACATTAGAGATATTTGTGGAAACCTAGAAAGGCTGGGTTAGAGGGTGTGAAGCCGCGCATGGCAATAATTTGCAACCCGCGTTTTGAGCGGGAAGTCATAATGGTGAGTTTGTAATTGAACAATAATTCTGGGTATTCTGCAATTTCTAATAGAAATGCAAATCAATAATACTCAGAGCTAAAGTTTTCCATAGGAAGGAATTTGTTATAGCGGAGCTCGCAGCGTAGCCCTATAATTATACAAAATAGTAGTAACCCATCAAGCCGAAAAAATTCGGATTTACGACCGCACGGGCGTCCGTACAAGGTGCTACTTTTAGCATGCGTGGCCAACTGTACCGCAGGCACTATCTTAGGCATTACGTAATGGAAGGGCAAGGGAGAAGGTAATGTACGAATGCAATTGCGTGCGTAACTTGGATACCCCATCAGTGAGCGCCAGGAGACACCGGCAGATAACAATGAAGTGCGCATACTAGAGTGCCGACATTTAGTACTGTGTGCCGCAGGCACACGATTAGGCATTACACGAGGGTTTCACATGGGCTGGTAGATGTGAAGCCGCGTAAGCAAATAATTTGCAACCCGCGTTTTGCGCGGGAATCAAACTGGTGACGTTGTAATTGAACGGTAATTCTCAGTATTTTGCAATTTCTAATCAACTCGCAGAGCAACAATACCGGCTAAGCTAAAACTTTTCAACATGTGAAATTGTTATAATTCAAGTTCGTGGAGAGAGGGTTTTGAGTGAAAATAGGCTGGAAAGAAAGAGGCAGAGGAACCAAAGAAAGCAAGAAGTAAAAGGTGTAAAGCGGGTCGAGAAAAAACGCGCAAGAAAGTCGGAAAGGACGTTATAATAGGCAGAATACGGCGAGAGGAAAGCGAAGGAAAACAAGAAAAGGCATAAGTAAAAAGGCAAATATCTAGCGAAGAGGAACGCGAGAAGGAAATACAGATATGCTCTAGAAGACAGACTGAAAAGAGGTCATCAACAAAGAGAAGCGAACCACAATCGCAGGATCGCAGGATTTACTCTATTCATTTAAAAAAAACAATCGCGCTTTGTCGAAGATGTGTTGTTTTACCCTAGGAGCGAAGTAATGGGCTTCCCAAAATTGAAATAAATGAGATTGAGTCAGCGATGTTCATGTTTACATTAAGTCTGACGCGGTAATTTGATTTTGACAATATTGTCATGTGAGAACCCGTCAAACATCTGAGAATTAAATTACGGTCCGCAAATGTATGGTACAAACGAACTGACGGCAAAACTCGAATTTCAGGAAATAGTTTGTCTCAAAAAACATGGAGCGACTTTGATTTCTCTTCGCTCAACATGTCGAGGCGTACTTACTGCTCCGGTTATGATGAACACGCTTGCGATGCAATAATTTTTTCCTAATGCTGTAAACTGAAGAATCAATCTCTGAAATTGATAGTCATCAATTTTTGCAAGAAGCTTCCGAGCTGTGATCGTGTAATTAAACGGGGTTCTGGCAATTTGAGCTCACATGCACGGTGGTAAGTACGTGGTTAGCGTAAACAATTGTTGTTTACAGTTTTCGAATTCGTGAGCCGTTCTTGAGAGTCCGTTTCTGTTACCTTCCTGAATATTTTCCGTTAAATTCATTGAAGTACAATCTCGGAATTTCATAAGTTATTATGAACGATAAATTCGTATCGGCACCATAATTTAGGGAAGTTTTGTTGACACATCATCAGTTTACAATTGGTGAACCATTACCGTAACCTGCTTGGATATTCTCCTTTGAATTAATTGAGTCACACCCTCGAAATTTTATTAGTAATTGAGAACGATAAATCCGTATATGTAGCACAAGTGAAGCACATTTTAAACTTTCCATACGATTTTAGAGAACTGTATTCAATTGACCCTCGATAAATTGGCTTAGCTTGGCTCGTTTATTATTTTATTACTTTTTGTAGCCCCAATATATTTGATAGACAAGGCACCCTTCAAGGAGGAAGGTTAGAATAAAATTGTTTTTACGACCGTATATTGCACCCAGGTTACATATGTAGATAATTGCTTAAAAAAACTTATTATAGCTGTATTTAGAAGCATAGTATGTATAAATTTCACTTCCCTGACTAATTATTTTGTAATGGTGTTTACAAGTTGTGGAAAATGGTTGGGTTGAAAATAATACGAAGAATTGCCAGTAGGTGGTCAAATGAAAACCTTTCACATATCAGTAAAATTTATCGTTGCGTTTCATGTTAACATGATGGAACAACTCTGCCCTCCAGTAAATTAAATTATTTGCAAACACCATCTACATCTAAAACTTTTCAACCTACTTAATATAGCCAATAACAACATCAACTCAACTTTAAAACTAAAGAGAAAACTTGATTAATGTTTGGAACTGATTTTTGTGATGTTCAAAGACGAGTTGAAAACTAATTTTCTTTTTAATTTTTACGCTAAACTGAGGAGGTTAAAACGTTTGAGAAAAACAGTGAGGCAAGCAGTCATACCTGGCAACTTCAAGAGGAGATATACGAAAAGCCCATATGATTCTGACGTATTGTTTTACCGACTCACTGTTCACACGTGTATATTCTTCAATCAACCGGCGAAGTAGTTTACCGTAGTTTCTTTCAATTTCAGCTCATTTTCCCTAACTAAAATAATCAGTCACGCTCAATAGAATATGATTTCAACTGATGCTGACATCGTACACTTCATCTGAAGAAGAAAAGATTCCCTACCTCGAAAATTTTCTCAAAACATCAGGAACAACAATAAAGGTTGTTGGCTGCTGGAAGATTCCGCTTACTAGCATGCGCATTGATTGTTTTGCAAGTTGTGAGAACGTCGTCCCCAGGTTCCAGACCTCGTCAATTCTTCCCTTCCCTCCCCTCCCCACCCCCCTGACTGGTCACCAGATCCCCTTAAAAAATTCTTCTATAGCCAGTGCTGAAGAGTTTTATTACAGTTTTTATCATAATAAGGAGCTAGAAAATAAACTAACAAGATCTCCTCTTTTAGACTTAGCTAAATCTATATATTAATTCACGTTCGTAGAGACTGAAGGGGTTTAGAGTGAAAATAGGCCGGAAATAGAGAGAGAACGACAAAAGAGAGATAGAACGAAGACCCTTTCATGATCTTGAGACAGAAGGTTCACGTCACGCTCTATGGCTTCACCAGAGAAAACCAGTGAAAAGATTGATAACCTCTCTGTTCACAGCATTAGGTGGTGTGATAATACATCCTTAATTAAACGAAAGCGAAATTGCCGACAATAAGCCACTTCCGAGCTCTCGCGGTTCACGAATCTGGTGTCGAGATTACGGCGCGAAGGCGAGGCTAAGTGATAAGTCGCTCTCTTCGGTAAGAATAAAGTGGTGTGGTTGGTGAAAATGAGAGGAAATTTCTCGGAATTCATTGTGAGAGAGTGAAAATGTGGAAGAGAGGTATCAACCAAGTGATGAAAGAAAAAAGCAGTTAATTTAAGTGTGAGAAGATAGAACTAAAGTGTTGCAGAGTTCTATTTCCAGATTCAGATGAGCATGTCAGTAAAGTGCCTACTGTCAATGTATCCACTGAATTTTTAATTTTAGCACTTGGTAATTTTTGCCAAGCCTCTTTAATACCTCTGTGTGTGCCAGCCAATGATTAAAATCTCAGTTAATAGATATGCCATATTCGAACAGTTTTTTTGTTGTTTGAATTCTTTGAGTATTTTCTTTACATTGCAATAATACTTATACTTTCAAATATTAAAAAAAAAACAATGAGACGTCAAGCTATAAGCTGTAATCTGATAAAATAGAAAAATTACGACGCATGAAAAAAGTTTGAGATGGGTATTTCAAAAGCTAAACCACGAAACTTAACCTCTTACTTATAATAATTTGATATTTAGTGCGCACTTCTGCCCTCTTACGCTTCTACAAATAAAATTCGCTTTTAGGCACTTTGGACTTAACCCAATGGCGGCTTAATTCCTTTTAAACAACCTGCATTTTATCACCTAAAAATGCCGCCATTTTGCCTGGATAGACAATACATACTAAGGAGTATAAATATACTAACGGTATTACCGACAGGAATTGGCTCTAAAACTGTTCATTTGTAAGTGCGTGACATATTTTTGAAACAAACCAAACCTAGCTTTAACTACTAACACAAGAAGTACTACATGTGTAAAATAAATTAAGAAGCAAATTCTGATAGCTATAGGACCTATAGAGGTTTGATTCTATTCAAGTGCTCTGAATATAGCTGGTCGGTATTTAAGAATACGATATCCATCCACCTTAATTATTTGCAAGAGGTTTAATTTCGTGGTTTAGCTTTTTAAATATTTATCTCAAACTTTCTTCTTACGTCGTAATTTTACCTATTTTATCAGGTTACAGCTAATAGCTTGACTTCTTTCACTCGTACTCTGTTTTTTTCGCCCGTACTTTTCTCATTACGAAGAAAATATACGGAGGATTCTTCGAGGCCATCTACAAACCATTTGACAAGATTTCCCATAATATTGGGAAATTAAAAGCGACTTTCATGAAAGGCCCATTACTTCAAACTTCAATTCTTTGGTCAAACGAAGTGTGAAAATCGTCTCACTGTCAAAAGGGATTGTTGCTTATGGGGCGTTCTGAATATAGTCTGTAAGAGTTTACGAAACTGTATCCAACCAATGTAAAGGTTGCTATCTAGCGTCAGTTCTCGTTGTTGATTTATACCAACAGGTTATGAAACGTGAACATTAGAAAATAAAAAAAGGCCACAAGGCAAACAAAACTTGATAAAACAGGTAGCATTTACGGAACGTAACCGCGTAGGTTGTCTATTGTTTTCACCATGTTCACTTTTGGCTTATTTATTATTATGCTTCTTCACGCGTAGGTACCTCTCAAATAAAAATTAGAAAGGGAAAGGAAACTGGCCACCAAGGAGAGGAAAAAGGCTTAAAATAAGAAAATCTTGTGGTGCGGCGAGCAGATAACCATGTTAAAACTGGAACTACTCACAACAAATCTACGTTGGCAATAAAATGATTGGTGTAAACTGCTCAGTCACGAAATCACTTGTGATTCCTCACCTTCAAACTTGGTCTTAATTGTCCTTACAGTAGGATCTCCCTCGAATACAAAATTTCTGGTAAACAGTTTCACCGTGTAGTTGGTATTTCTCTCCAAACCACTAAACGAGTGAGTCGTCGTCCCAGGATCGGTGATATTATTGTTTTCTACCTCAGTTTCACCCTTTTTTAAGATCATTCGGTATCCTGTAATCGGACTTCCTCCATCATCAGCTGGTGCAGTCCATCGTAATGTTATAACAGTTGCTTGAATGACTGACTCTGATGATTTGATGGATGCTTTCCCTGGTTTCTCTACATAGTGCCATAAAAAAGGATCATTTTAGCAAAAATGAAAAAAAGGGATTACTTCATGGTGAGTTTTGTCGCTACTGAGGATGAATGAAAGTCGTTGTATTATCACAGTTTAATGAATATACATGTAGCTAGCGGATAAATTCAGCCAAGAGCCCAATGAAAAGAGGAAAAATTAAGGGTCCATGGTTGAGCAAGTTTCCTATACTCGCATGGGAGGATGTCGTCAATCTGCCTGAAGTTCAACGCTCTTTTGCAACGTCTTTAACGCTACCAAAGGGCAAGGTGTCGACAGTTTACTGTAAATCTCTTTTTCAAATATGGGTGCATTTCCACTAAAAGATTAGGCTAACTATATCCGGCATTATTCCACTATTACGCCGTTATACCTCATTAGGGTAACGAATGCGAAAAATATGTGAAGGTCTATCGTTGCTGAAGAGGGGAAAAATACGAAAGGAACGTTCAGATAAGACCGTATAATGCATGTCGAAAACTAAGCGGTCAAATTGTTAGAAAATGAAAGAATAGTAGAATGATAAATCCCCTTATCGGTAGTTGAACATACGCTTATATTTTTCCACACACCTATGGGCCTTGCAAAATATCTGTACGTACTGCATTATAATTTTAACTACAGAATGAGATGTACAAAGTGAATGAGTTAGTCTATCGAGAGCTTTGTAAGAAAATTTGACTTTTACTTCTAATGCACCTGAAACAGTGATAATGAACAAAGGCAAAAGAAAATGCTGACCTTACACTGACACTGATCTTTATTTACTTACTTATCTGATTTATCCTTACTAATTTCTGATAAGATGAAATAAGTCCATTGGCAGCAATGCACAGGTAATCACCAAAATCTTCATCATCCCTGAGTAGCACTTGTACTTTGTTTTCTCTGGCTGTGACTCTGTTTATTTCACTTCCGTCAGGTTTGTACCAAGAGAGTGTTGGTGTAGGAACACCATCAGAAAGACACTTTAAAGTCACTGTCTGGCCAATCCAAGACTTCTTAGATGACGTGGTGCCATTTCGAATTGTGGTCGGGTCTAAGAATAAATGCCAAATGCCAATTGCAATAAGCAATCGAATAAATAATTGGTGATACTTCATATCAATCAGAACATTAACGAGCTTTATCATTCCACTACTGTGTCATTAACAGAAAAATATGCCACATTATTTTTTTTTTGAGAGGGCACGGTAACGAATCCTGCAATCTGATTGGTTCTTTACCCGGTCAGTATTTTCCTATCTCTGCCCACGGGCCACGGTAACGCTTTCGTGAGTCGCCAAGAAACATCCCAACTTTCGTTGCCATTTTTCATAAATATATCTCGTTTTTCCGAATGGACAGTATTTTAAAGCAAACACGTCGGTCACTACCTCAAGCCGATAAATAACTTATGAATCCTCTCTTTTCTCTCTCCCAAATCACTTTGGTTGACAGAAAAATATTGGTTTCAGAGTGAATTTGTATAAGCAATTGTGTCATTACGTTGGTTGACAGGCGGCCTAAAAACCGTCTGCAATCAACTTTAATCGTTCACAAAAAGTACATAGAAACTTAAAACGTGAAGTGTTTGGTTACAGTTAAACTGAACGATGGAACTTTCATTAATTTAATATCTGAATTTTCTCAAACAATTTGTTCGTAGTGAAAGAGCGAGCGAAGTTTTAATTTAAGTTCTACAACAAATAAACGCTCTCGGTGATTCTTTCCAAGTCCGTTCAATTTGGACATTTGTGCCGTAAATTACACAACAGAAACTGAAGGAATTTATTGAGAAAAGGCCGCATTAAATCCCTGTGTGTTTCGTTGGAGTGTGCCATTCGAATTTAGTTTTTGTGGAGGAAAGATCAGATTTACACACGCCATTGCAGCAAACAAACGAACAAACTCTCACAACTTCAAAATAAAAAATTTGAATTTACTCACAATTACTTTCCTCGCCGTTTACTTAACGAACAGAGGTAAATCTTCCTACATGAATGAATCGTCGATGAGAGTGAGTAATACTTTCCGTTAGATCATCAACTGTTTTTGAAGAAAACATTGTCGTGACAGTCTTAGCCAAACTAGTTCCGTTGTTCAAATCTTCTTGCGCTTTTTTTTTCTTATGCGCTCTCTAATTGACAGGTGTCAGATTGTGACAGATACTTGTAAAAATAATGTTTCAAAGTTTGTTAAGAAGCCTTTTAAATCACCTTTATCGTTACGGAAACGAAAATGTTTCGGTGAGGCATCTCTCTTTAATTTGCATCACCTCTATTTTAACCAGTTACTCGCTCAAAAATTGTTCAGTTTATGGAAGATCTTGCCAGACCTCGTCAATTCTTCTTCCCCCTCCCAATCCCCCAAACTGGTCCCTAAATCCCCTTGAAGAAACTCTTCTACAGCCTGTCCTGAAGAGTTTCATTACAGTTTTTATTATAATGAAGGGTTGGAATATAAACTAACAAGAGCTCTGCTTTTAGGCTTGGCTAAATTTATATATTATACATCACATGTGAAAATTTCAAGTCATTCCAAGAAATCTGTCAGTAAATATTTCAGACATTCACTGAATTTAGCCCCCAGTACCCCACTGATTCAACCCATGATCTGAAAGCATATTAATTTTGCACAGTCCTAAACTAGAGTGAACTAACCCTAGTGCAAATATGTTGGCCAAAATCCTGACTTATATTTCACAATTCTTTTGTTGCATGTAAAAATGGCGCATTAATTGTTTCTAACTTACTCACTTGACTTTTTAGTTACTTATCATGAACAACAATTGACATCTTTTTAGCAGAGTTTTGATCATCACTGAATGTTTTGGCAGGTGTGAATCTACCCAAACTGACCCAAACTTCAAACACATTTCGGCTCTGCGCATCTGACTGTTTTCTGTGTAATGAAAGTCTTCATGGTGTTGTTGGAAATGAAAACCACTCGGGTGAAAAGATGTCAACTTTATTGCGTACTTACAGTCTGTAAGTTTGACTCTGTAGATCATTTTTTCTTCAACAGGGCGTGAAATCAATGTTAATGATTAACTTTTTTTTCTGATAGCCACTTGGCTCCTAAATTCTTAAAAGTGGTAGGCAATTCAAAAAAAGTTGGTCGCCATTTTCAAAGACAAACAAAATCTTTCTTTACGCTGTCAGCGTTCTAGATAGACCCTCCAAAATTAAGTTAGGGAAAGATCTTTAACGTGCTACAAAGTGGACACTAGGATGGATGATATACAACGTTCAGGCTCATCTAAATCCAAGATGGCGTCTAGTTATCGATCGAGATGCATGTGCTACGTTTTGGAAACAAACTTAACGAGGAAGTTGGCCGCGGATTTATCTTTGCAAATCTTTTTAATTCACTATATCTCTTGGTAAGGTTATGATGAAACGTTCTAGTCGCCAATTTGGCGACTAACTTTCAGGATTTGGTCGCCAAAGTGAAAAATTTAGGCGCATTGGCGCCTGTATTAGGCGCAATTTCACGCCCTTTTCAAGAAACATAGCTAAAAATTTTGGGTGACATGACTCTGGTTTAGGGTGACATTACGTTAGAACAGATGACTTTTGGGCAACTTGACCAGTTACTGTGAACCTAATGAGCACTTACCACTCAAACTAAATAGACATGACATTGACAATTCCAAATTGTTATGGTTTAGACACTTTTTGAAGAGCAGATAACAAACAGTTGTGATTTTTGGAGCCTACTCCAACTGGTCACTAGAAAAAACAAGAGAGCCCTAGGGTCTATCCTTAGACCCATCTTGTCCTTCATTTACTAAATGAAATACCAAATGTTGTCACATCTTCAATTAAATCGTTCACAGATAACACAGCATTTCTTGCTAAATAAACTATGACAACGACATATCAGTGCTGAAGTCGGACCTGAACTCTTTACATAGTTGGACAAGGAGTTGGCAAGTTAAATTTAACCCCAAAAATGTGAAGTTAAGAGAATCACCCACAAGCAGGACAGAAGTAAACATCAGTACCATCTGTAAAATGTACAGTTAACTACAGGAACTATGTGTCATTGTGTCAACCTGGTCAATTCACTTGGATGTGTCAGCCAACAAAGGCAACAAATGCTGGGCCTACTAAAGCATACAGTTAGCAGTAGAAACAGAGAAGTCTTCTTAAAGCTTTATAGATTAGTAGTAAGACCTCTCCTAGAATATGCATGTTTTGCACAGTTGCCCTACTTGATTAAAGGAAACTACATGTGGCCATTGAAAACACGGAGCATCAAAAATAGCCTTTGGTCAAAAACCACATGAGATGTCATATAAAGAGAGATGCAAATTACTGGGTTGGAACACACTTGAGTGTTGAAGGGAGTGATACCCTTTTATAGAAAGTTATAAGGCAGTCATTGTGTTAAGTTGTCTTAACTCTCATGACTATATAAAGTACAGTAATAACAATACTAGATCTACTGTACAAATCCACTTAAGATTCATAATTTATGAAATCCACAAAAATTGAATTCCTTCAAATACTTCTTTGTGTGGATCATCAAGGAATGGAACAAGTTGCCAAACCACCTTTTGTGAAATGATAAGTAGATGAACATTGACTGATTATACAATTTGCTGTCCACTTTGTCCACTCATTTTTGCAGTATTTCAGAGCCATTTTTGTGTATTGTATGTCTGACCCCACCACTTCATCCAAATGATATCCAAATTTTACTTGTTCCTGCACCAAGTGTGAAGGAGAATGATAGATAAAATTCTAATTCAACTAAATCAACTGCTTCAACTACTCATCAACATCTCCTGTCCTTAAGAGAGGGCCCAAGGACTGTTTTTGTATTTTTTCTTATTATTTCATAAAACCTTGATTGCCCAATATTGCAAAATATGGAGACATTTTTGCTAATAGTGGAAAAAAAGATTTAAAAAGAAACAGATGCTTGTAATGACTTTGGTTATAAACTTCAAGCACTCCAGAGAATTATAGCAAGGCTGGGTGGAACAAAATAAAATAGCATCAAACTATCTGATTTACTTCTTTCTCATTCATCACCAATATAAAATCTATACAGCAATCTGAAAAAAAACTTCTTCTGTAAAATATCACAAAGTTTGTCCCACAAAGAAGGAATTCCACAATTATGTGATCAAATGAGGTATGATAAGAGTTACTATTGGAGGGTCAGTCTTCAGTTATAAAGTTGCTACATCCACATGTAAAAGTTGTGTAATCCTCTACAATTACCCAAACAATCACACAATTTGGTTTTCTTCCTCATACCCCGACAGATGCACTGCTACTTGTCTATATACAGTCAACATGAACCATGCACATTCTCTTGAGGAATAAGATACATACATGTACATAGACAGAGTAAAGCTACAAAATGAATACTCACCTTTTATGACTACACTAATTACATCACTCCAATCCCTTACATCAGTGGTCACTATGCATGTGATTTCCTTTCCATCAGCAGCTGTTGTGTTGTAGATTACCAATGTGGCAGGATCATTAGGACTGATGTTAAATAGTCCTTGAAAGACCGGAAATATTGTAACAGCTCCAGATGCAGTTTTAGCCCCGATTATGTCATTGGCACCTCTTTTCCACGACACCCGAATAAGTGATTCACCAGATAAGGTAAAGTCCCATTCCAAATGCAACTCAGAAGAACTACCATCTAAAACTTTGTGTGTTGTTCGAACTGAGATGTCTGTATTGCTGAGTGGACCACGTTGTGGAAAAGGAAGAGTCCATGTGATGTTTGCATCTACTAAGAAAGTGACCAGTTCATACAACATTAAGTAAGGCCAGGTTATCTGTTTGAACATTGGAATATCATTATGTGACAATCAAACACAAACAAACATTGGCCAGGAGAGATGAGTTCAAAATAGACATTAAAAATGAACTCATATACATACAATTGTACATACATAATATTTAAAAAAAATATTCAATAATAAAATCATCCTCATGAAGTTCAACATTGACACAATGTATTTGTTCTCCGCTGGACACATAAAAACCAATTTACAGTATGCATGTGCAGTTAATTGTAGACAATTGCTACTCAAAAAGCAAAACACTACAGCAGCTATCTGTTGGTACACTCTTCACATGTGCATCCCCTCAGGCAACTTTAGCCTGTTTATGTACAACCTTGTTCATTTTTAACTTGTGGTACCTGAAGCCAAAAAGAAATTTTATGACGACTCCAATATGTAAATGCTCACTCACTCACTCACTCAAGTGTAGACACTGTGGTAATTAGTTGTCGTGAATGTGCCCAGAGTGATGCCATCATTGTGGAAAAATAACTATTCATAAATGACAGCCAGGCTTGCTACAGTTTATACTTAGCATTTTTGCTTTAAATGCTACCTTTTCAGCGAGCAAAAAAATATTTAGGTAAAGCAAAAATTTAACATTGTGAATTACTTCAATTGTTTATGATCTAATGCAAAACAAGAATCATGGGAACAATGCAAGTTTATAAGCTGACTGATTAAATTTAACTATCCTATGTAAACATTGGCAGCTGGTCAATCAGTAACACTTTAGTTTATAGTAATGTGATTTAAATTGTAAGTGTAGTAATGTAAGTTATGTTTAACGTAGTGTATGTCAGTTTTGGTAAAATGAGATAAAAATTCTAAAGTAGTGGCTAGTTACATAAATGTTTAGTAGACTGAATGAATTGAAAAAACAAATGAAATAAAAGAAACCAAAAAAGAGGTTGACTTTTGTGAGCGAGAAATCTTGTCTAAAGCCAAGCAATTCAGTTTAATCCTGTTATTACACACAAAAACTACTCTCTCAAGCTGCAAACATCAACATATTTATCACCTGAAACTATGCATAATGCTCAAATGTCTGGTAAATTTTAATTACTATAGAAGAAAAGAAAAATGTATAAGCACATTGACATGCCACATATTTACGCAAATGAAAGCTTCCAAGTATCTTGTTTTAATATCTAATGGAAAATATCATCGTGGATCATTAGTAGATAAAGCTGAAAAACAGTACAGACCAGCAAATATCCATTCCCCTATTCACCCAGCTCCTAATTCTTCTAAAAAATTTACTGTCAATTTCCTCGTTGATTATGAAATAAAAGAAATTGTGTTAAAGTTTCCGCACAGCGGAAATTTTTACCGAAATTGTTTGTCAGCTTAGAGTTTAGTACCCCTCTTAAATAGCAATTCATGAGAAAATTCGAGAAAGCTTAGGTTGGGAGGAAAAGAGTAAAGTTTGGAAGATGAGTCATTCTCGGCGCCACAATCAAACCCACTCTTTCAGTTCACTAGAATCTTACAATAACGACTTGGTATTTCTAGATATGCTAACATTCACAAATTCGTCTCACTTGACACGGACTTAATCATTAGAAGTGATATAAAAATATTCTTATGATTATAAGAGAAGATACTCACCTACTTTCCAGATGAGAAACTGGACATTAACGAGCAGGAACGAACACCACATCACTGAAAACGACTTCATAACTTGTAATCATCCAGAGGTCTGTTTACCACGATTTCCAACGGAGTAACAAGGAAGTATGCAGTAAAAATTCGCATTCCAGCCAGTGCCAAATGTGAACTGGCCTCAGCTTGTTATGTATCAAGCCAAAGTATGTCATAGGATAGGCCATGAAGTGTCCTCACTACTACCATACCGGAAATGGTAAATAACCCAAATGTGACTTCCTTTCTATTGTATAAAATAGGAATGCTAAATAAAGAAAATCCTGTTATTTCCTGGACTAAATAAATTAATAAATAAGTATAAGTATTTGGCCATACAACTAGACAGTCCAATAACAATAAAATAAATTATTCGTAACCTACTATCCCTTCCATATCATTAATAGTCAAAACCAAACAACATATTTTGCCAATTATGATTCGCCGTGTTGAATAAATATGACAAATTACAGTGAAATATCATCTTTATTACGCGAATAGTATTATCCAGTCATGTTCCAGTGAATTCGGCTGTCGTTCATTCATAAAACACTTGCCTTGACAGGGACCGCGTAGAGGGAGGGGCTGGGGGGGGGGCTTTAGCCCCCCCACTTTTTTGCAAGAATAAAAATAAATTAAACAAAAAATAATTTAACGAAAAAATTTTCCTTCACACATTCTTCTTTAGCCCCCCCACTCGAAAACTTGCTGCGCGGTCCCTGCTTGAGCAGGTTGTTTGCTAATTTTCATGTGAAAAAACTTGCGTGTTTTTATGAGCCGCAGTTCGGCCGGACTTCACTAACATTTCACTTCCACATTCTGTATTAGAAACTAAAAAACTTCAAGCAAAAGTGTTAGATTCGACCTTCCAAACTATTCAACTTTGTAAACAATTGCAGAATGTGACCTTTGATGGTTTTTGAACTTTGATGGTTTGACAATTTTGACAGCTTTCGTATTGTACAGCCAAGCAGATTATTTGAATCATTCTAACAGGGATTCTGATTGGCTTATTGTAGCGTGATTTATGAGCATGCTGACGACTCTGTTGTTCACTTGGGAATTTTTCTCCGCACTTCTCTTGTGTTCTTAAAAATTCCAGCGCGTTCCCCGGCGCGTTTTTTATTTCTTTAACAGAGCACAGACAAGGCTTCTCTATTTGTTAATCAAAATGTTAAAAAAAAAAAACCAGGCTTTTTCTCCAGAATAACTTAGTAATTATAGCAGCTACATGCCACCTATTAGCTACCTCTTTTCGAATATGCTTGATGAAGGGAAAGGAACGGTATATGGAGGAAAGAAAAACGGCCAAAAAATGATAGGGAGGAGGTAAAAGGCAGGAAAAAAAAGGCAAACGGAAGAACCAGCATGAAGAGGGAGAAGGGAGAACGTCTTTTAAAAAACGTGACAGGAGTGTTGAATGAAACAGTGAAAATTGTGCAGCGCGGATAACCGAAATTCTGTGAGATTACAGGTCTGCTATTATTATTGTTAAATTCCTTCCACTTCTCGATCGAGTGCTAGAATCGCTTGAATTTTGTGCCGAAAATTTTAACTTTGTTTCATAGAAATACAAGGCTCAAGAGATGCACGTTTAAGAAGGACGACACCATAGTATGACCGTTAGTGTCAAATATTCCAAGTGAAACAGTGGAATCAGAATCCGAGCAATCTGTAACTAGGTTGAGGGATAATTATAATCAATAGAATTAATACAAACCGTGTGAGCCCTTTCATTTTTTTAAATTCTTTTTCTTTGTTTTTATCGAATAACAAGCCCAATGTACACCATTTAAAAAGGAAAGTTAAAATTTCGTGATGAAATTGATAGTACATGGCGAAAGACTTATTTTTGTTAATAAACACCATCTAAACATGGTTAAACCGCGGGTTCAAAAAGCTCGGTGAAGAATTGAGAAAGATGTTTTTTCGTCGAAAACTTCTGAGTCCCCATGAGGAATCGAGACTCAGACCTGCGGATCTGCGCTCCGATGCTCTACAACTGAGCCACAAAGACTCTTCGGTGAGCGGGGTCGCATTACGCTATCGACATTGCCGATCCTAGCAGTATGCGGGACGCTTGTCATTAGAACTTCGTAATAGACCCCGCAAATCCGAAGGTCTGAGGTTCGATTCCTCATGGGAACTCAGAATTTTTCTTTGTCCCACGCTCGTGAGGTTGATTTGTATGAAAAGGCAATTGCTTTGTTTAGCCCAACGGAACAATATTTTCGCACTCGCTTGATTTTTCTTGTAAAATTATTGACCATCGTCCTTAGATGCCACTCGTGCGATTTTTCTTGGAAGTAAGGCTGGCTTCATTCCTGGATTACAAATTACACAGATAGGTTGGTAGGATTGTGGGATTTTGTTCCCGCGGACAAATGTTGCATAAACCAGCTGATGCACCTAGGTCAGTTTTAAAACTCGCGGTAATTCGTATATTTTACGAATGTGTGGTTTTAACACATCGCTCGTGTGCCGCATTGTTTGAAGAGGCAGAGCTAAGAGAAATTTAACATACTCGCAGGAGTTTTGAAAAAGTTCCCAGCAGAGACTGTGGGAGACAAACTGAGCAGAAAGGTTGAGGCACTAAGCGACATTTCTAGAAAATCATAATTTTAAAGCTTCCTGTGAGCTTCCATTTCTCCGAATTTAAACCCTGCGGATCTTCAAACTACTACGTTTCTTTGAATTTATGAAAATTATACTTTATTCTGAGGCTTAGAGAACATATAATGCACAAGTATAGTTGCGATAGAAGAGAAAAATTGTAGCAATCATAATGTAATCGTCAGTGAAAGCACTTATTACTGGTTGTTTCACTCGTTGTATTGCACGAATAAGCAATCGATAAGTTTAGTCTTAAACATTCCGTGATTTCTAAATCTAATTTAAATTTCTTTAGCGAATTTTTAGAGATTTCTATAAGAAAAAAGGGATACATAAAATGAACGAGGGGTACATGGGTCAATTTTTGGGTATGTGCCGCTGGCCTCTCAGAACCCCTTCCCAATTATACTCTATTCTTTAGACAATTGGCCTTTTATATCCCAAATTGTATGTGACCCTAAGTTGGCAGACTGTGGCACTCTGTGATATCTTCATTCTTTAGACCAACGTACAAAACCGTTTGCTGTACTTTCCGTAGATCCATAGCTTCTGCTGCTCATATTTTACAACCTATTATGTATGTGTAGGTATATTCGATTACGAAACACTTATAAATTGGTTTTCCAGAACCCGCATTTAATGATTGTTATTAACATTATGGGCTGGAATATAACGCACTTGAGAGTCACAAGCATTACCTTCTCTACCGTTCCCTTTCGTTACATTTTAAAGTTTGGTGGATGAATGTTTTTGTCATAAAAAAAAATTCCATTATAAATTGATTAAGTTGAACCGATGGGAAAAATTTACACAATAGAGAAATTTAAAGCTTCGTTATCATCAGAGAGATTTAATATGAGTTCGAGAATTCTTATACATTTTACTTCGTAATTTAATGGATCCATCAGTGTGACTCTTCAAGTTCAGCTTTATGTAAACAAGTTTGAATTTCAAGCCAATTGCGAGTAAGAAGCTACACGTTTACAGCAAAAACTGCGTAAGACAATAAACCAGAGATTGATGACATCAAGTGTACAAGTTTAAATCCGCAGTGAACGTTTGCGCACAATTGCTTGTCGCACATTTTCATGTTTGTCTGCCCCTGTGGGAAAAAAAAAGGAAACAAAATCACGTAACTATCAAATTGATTTTGTGCTCCTGCGTATTATTTTGGTAAACTGATTTACCCAGCTCATGAAATTTGCTAAATGTGGAGGTCGTATCTCGTAATAAAAATTATCAGTGGTACACGAGAACTAATCACCCGTGTCCGCTTCGAGGGATGTTGGTTTCGGAACCAAAAACGAGTCAATCGGTTAAATATTAATCAGGTGACATTTATACAAGTGAATAAAGGAGTAGACTTCTAAGGAAATTGTGATGCTCCATCAGCTGGGGGGAAAGGGAGTATGAAGAAATAATTGGTTTGTATCAACTGAGTTGATAATGCAAATTGGCCACCGTAAAGAGTTTCGAGCCCATGCCCTCGTCATTCGCTATGACACACTTTGAGGAAGCCAATTTACATGAAAACTCAATTGTTAAAACGATTTGTCTTGTCACATTAATACAGACGGTCCTTGAATGTAAACTTTTGATTTACAAAAGGGTAAGTGGTTAAGCCTTAATCCATCCATGGTGACGATCAATTTTGTTATGATTATCACTAGTCTCGCCTTGTGTTGGGTTTCCATGTCCTTAAGCTGATTTCTCAATTCGGTGAATGCTGGTCTAGCATTCGGATTATTTTGCCAGCATCTCATCATGATCTGGTACCTGGTATTTATGAATTGTAAAACGTTGAAGAAACAAATAAACAGAGAAAAATAATAAGAAATATGATTTTTGTTCTCAAGAAACATTCAACTTTGATATCGCATATTTTCGACAGTGTCGTAAGGAAATCTTTATCGAAAGAAAGGAAATGAACATCCTACAACTTCTCATCCAAGTGTTGCGGGTTGGGCATTCTGGTGTCCTGCTGAAGTAACTTTGCAATTTTCCTGCCATTCATCCGTGGATATGGTGATGCTCCAAAAAAAATAACAAAATTTGAACGATTTAAACTTTTTTAAACATGTGTTCCAGTAGAGGCGCTAAGGGGGCTGCACAGGTCGTATAATAAATGTAAGTACGTTGTTTTAGCTTGACTTCTTCATTCTACGCAGTTTTATCAGTTAAAATTAGTTGTGAAAGTAAGCAATCATACTTTATCATCGATATGCCTCTTTCAATTTATGGTATATTAGACATGAACTGAAGTGTTACCTTTAGTGAAAATCTCATGAAGCACAACTCCATAGCTCCATCTAAAAGGTATTGCATGAAAATAACATCAGCAAAATCAGCGTTTTGGAAACAAATCAAGAAAATCGTGAAGGAAATCTATCAGAATAAACAGAAACCGATTTGGATCCAATTATCCTTGTCACTTTATGCTGTGGAAAACGGGCGGATGCTACGATGCAAACTACTTGTTAGGTCAGTTAGCAGGACTTGATTTTACTGAAATCGAAGCCGCAGTGATATTAAAACAAGTAACGAATGTTTGTACTTACACGTCACATTTGGTGGTATATGTGCCATACAACAACGCCTCATAAGCTGTCTACTCTACTGGAAGACGACCCTTAGGATTTAATAGTCATCGTACTATAGAGTTTCGCGTGCATAAAAACCACATTCTTACAAAAAATGGAGCTTTAATGTTTTAAGAAATAGAGTTTTTTTAGTTGGTTAGGAGTCTTAAAGAGGAGTAATGGCAAAATTATTGCTTTCATGTAATGTAGGTAAACGTCATGTTTGAAATTACCTTTATCTTCCTTTTATAAAAATTTTCCCGTTGTATGTCTCTGGCCATTCCAAAATCTGCTACTTTAACATTTTTCGTTTTCCCCGACCAACACATTACGGGCTGCGAGGTCTCGATGAATGATCTAACCATAGGGAATAATAATCAGTGGAAGATGAAGATTCTTATATCACAAGAGATTATGAAATTCTCATATATCATATATCAATACGGTAACAATCATCGTAAGATTACTATGAGGCTCTCATTCTTAAATGAAAACTATTGCTTCGGAAATTTGTCATCGCATGAGCTAGAATTAGACCAACCGCTCTGGTGTTTTCGTAGCTAACAGTCACAGATTTTGAGGAGAGGTATCTCATTCCATCATCGATTTGCCAAGTAAACTTTATCAGCTGCTGTGACGTCGAGTTTGTTTGCGGTTTAATATCGGGGTCTTTGAAGTAAGTATCATTCAATCCACGACTCTTTCTCAAGAAACCCAGCAGACCTCCAAAAGGAACATACCCGATCAACACCAGCAGTGGCTCTGAAAAAGAGGAAGTGGTTCCATCGAGAAGGAGTCTTGCAGAATACTGCTAATAAAAGCTTTTTTATTTCAAGAAGAAAATCTACTGAACTAAAAGCTGAAAAATTAAATTAAGTTTATTTCATTTGCATATTACAGAATTTATTACCAAATCTTTATTCAAAGAATTGCAATTTTTCTGCTCAGAAGAGAAAAAAAAGAACGACTTTCATGCATGTACAAAACCGTGTAGTAGATTCAGCATACTTGAATCGTTGTTTACTAGAATTCACAGCCAGATCACTGAGTAGGTTTGTGTGCAAAATTTTAAGAATGTACGATTTTAAACAAAATCTTCTATCGAACAACACTTTTGAGACATATTTACACATCAAAATAATATTTACTGATGAATAACAAAGCATTTACGACACCCGTGTGGACGATTTATTATGCTTGTATAGTTTTATATAAATATTTACATATTTACCAACCATTTTGCATTGAAATTCTTTTTCCTTTCGGTGTTACCTTGTCAATGAGCATGCAAGCACTTCTCTTCATCCGTTTTTTTCGTTGTGATTATCTGTGATATAAATGACTGTAGGAACACGATGGAAATCTACTTATCATTAGTCTGGTTTCCACAAGTACTGGTTTACTGAAGGAAACTCAGTCGTTCAAAATTGCGAAGCAATTCTTAGGTTATAATGTCAGACTGAATATGGTTTTGGTAAAAGCATAAAATACACATTTTTAGTAGTAAATCTCGCTATCATGGTTAGTTCAAGTTAGCTGGTTCCATGACTCTTTTTTACGCAAAGCAGCAAACCTCACTAACCTGCCACAGGAGCGATTACGAACATCAGCAGTCACAAAGTAATTAGGGATTATCAGGACCTTACGCATTGCTGATGAATCTGTTCCTTCTTAGGAACTCAGTACCTATTTATAGCTAATTCATAGCAGACGGATCTTTGCAGCCGTGTTCTAAAATTATAAGAATAATAAAGTGACTCCCCTATGAGTAATATACAGCTGAATATGACTGTATTGAAGATCATTTCAAGTCTAAGATGACTCATCATTATTATAATTTAACAGATTTAAAACATCGTTTCATTAAGTGAAGCTGTAATGTAAATGTAATCCATGAGTGGTGCATGTCCTTGTGTGTTTTACGAAGACATGTAATAATTTGTTTATCAAGGTGTATAAGTATAGCCAATTCTTTTAATGAGCGCTCGTATAGAGCTATGTCAGAACCAACATTTTTCCACATGTGTTGGAGAGCACTTAGTCAGTGACAGGGCCTCTCGCATTTTCAGGCGTCTGAAAGATTCTCCACATTGTCGCGCTATGTGTTCTGCAGATAATTTCCATGGTCTATATCACACCTCCACCAGCTTTCAGCTTAAGATAAAGGAGGCTATTTATATTCAAAGAGAACAACCATGTTTGAATCAGCAATTACACCATGTAAATCTAAAACTATCTTTTTAATTCTCACACTTTCATGCTTTACTTCTTTTCTTGTTGTCACTATTCATCTTAATTAGCATTGTTCTACTTACTATATAATTCAACTTTCAACGCTTTGTACAGTTATTAACTGAAGATGAAAGATGTTTCTGTCGAAACATGTCTTACAAACTCAAAAGTGTAGTCGCTTTCTTTAAATTCTTTAAGAGGATATAATAGATGACTTTTTCCGAAACCGCCATTCTTGACTACATCACGTCGCCATCAGCCCTGATGCAAAGATTGTGTCACTGATGAGCTAAGTTGTAGTTTGTGTATTATATAAAAAATTTCAGTGAATTCATTTTCTTAAGGCGACTCCCCACCTCCCCCGCATTTCACCCCCTCTCCTCTGTATGCTGGAGCATCGTTTTGCTCCCAGAAGCAAAATAACGTCGGTGAATATTTCAAAACAGACGCAAAACTCTCCTTCATTTGAACATTAAGACCATATCTCAAGCGACCTCTGCTCCAAACTGAAAGAGCGTTGTTTTCATATCAAGTACTGTTTCTCGTGCAATTATTTATTTCAGCTGAGGAAAGAAGGGTTTTCACCAAAAGGTAACCTAGTAATTATGTAAGATTGATCGACTCTTAACCTCAACTGAGAGTGACAGGAGAACATGGTTTCTTGGATATTAGTCTACTGAAACACATACAAGCGATCTTTTGCACTTTCAGAAGCTTTTTTAAGCCCAAGCAACATTGGTTTGGTAATCTGGTAAATTGGAATTTATTTCCGCGCTGTCCTGCCTTTCAGAATTGAGCCAGAAAATGAACTGAACACAAACGCTTGTGTCGAGCATGCGTGTAAGTGACAAACATGTTAAAGAGAAAATAGAGTATACTTTATCGGTAAACTGATAAAAGCATTACAGCGTTTAAGAATATAAAATCAATTGAGTTACAACGATCCAGCCTAACTGCTTAACACAAAATGGCTATTTCTACCAAGTGTGTAAGGAAACGATGATTAATCCCTGAAACTTGTTTGGGCGAAGTGTTCAAAATGTTAGCCAGTCATACACTGCGGACGTGTATCTAACTACACCAATAAATCCTCCACGTTTGCATACAACTGCTTGTCGTACATTGTCATGTTGATCAGCTTCTGCAAAGTAAAATAATATAATAGTCAGAATCATTAAAAAAGGGGTTCCTCTTACGTTATAAGCGGTTATACTCACAAGTGGTCAGGTTTTCACACCAAAACAAATTCAGGGAGAAAGTATTTTATAACGTCGTCGTCTGCCAAACTTTGTGCGTCTCAATGCAATTTTGCAATCATGCTATGATCTTTTAAACAACCATAAAGTGTAAATTGTCATCGAGACATTCTAGGTCGCTTCTCGCTGTTTTTCGTGGAGCACTAGCTTCAGTGACATAACAAGAAGATGCAATCCAAACTTCGCAAAAATTACAGAAATGAGTACATATTACTACGCTATCTAGGCTCAATGCTGTTAAGTTTAAAGCCTTAATTAGCTGAGCCTGGGCCAGTCGCCCTTGCTTAAATGAAAAATTTCATGTTGTTCACAATTCTCACCTTATGCATGGTTTCCATGCCTTTCAGCTGATTTTTCAACTCAGTGAAAGTTGGTCTGGCGTCTGGGTCATTCTTCCAGCATTTCATCATGATCTGATACCTGGAATTTTTCAAAATTGACCTGTTAGAGATTTAAGGAACGTTTGCTTTTGCAATAAGAGAGAACGAATCGAAAAAAAGAAACCTTACAATTTTTCATCCACATGTAGTGGTTTAGGCATTCTGTATCCCTCTTGAAGTATGTTTCCAATATTTTTTCCGTCCATTCTTGGGTAAGGTGAGCCACCTGAAAGAGACCACAACGCCATTAAAATATAAATGTTACAAAATAACGACCTTCACTTTGACACCACCCGTGTAACTTGATGAAGTATGAATCTGCATGGGAAACCTAATAACGTTTGTTACCCGAACAGCATAAATTGTTAAATCAAAATGGTACAAAGAATTGTCTACAGAGTCTCGTAAACGTTCATTGGATGTTACCTATGGTGAAAATCTTGTAGAGTACAACTCCAAAGCTCCATCTGTAGACAGGCAAATCAAACGTATGTAAATTAGATGATTGTAGACAGAAAAAAAATGTCATGAATATAATTCATATCCATAAAAAAGTTATAAATATATGTTGGAAAACATGCTAGAATTCGTTGCTATGGGCAATGATGTACTTACACATCACTCTTGGTGGTATATGTCCCATATAACAACGCCTCGTATGCTGTCCACTTCACTGGAAGGCGACCCTAAATATTTCAATCATTACTTTGTGAAACAGGTCCAAAATTTTAAAAAGGAACAAATCAAAGACGTTGATAGTTGATGTAATACTCGTATAACTTGTTGGATTACCATCGTCTTTCGTTCATAGATATTTTCTTGCTGGACATCTCTGGCCATCCTAAAGTCTGTCACTGTACACATTTCTCTCTCTCCAACTAAAACATTACGGGCTGCAAGGTCTCGGTGAATTATCTAAGGGTGAAAATCAACGCGGGAATAAACTGAAAAGTTCAACATTGAATTATAACCAAACTGAAGGGGTTCGATCAAGGAAGAACAGAAATACCTAACGCGGTATTTGTATTGCTTTTCATCTAGAGTGGTACAGCTAACTTCGGACATATCGAACCAAGAAGTAACGAATAAATAAACCTTAACGTGTGTTACAACGGACAAGTGATAAACCTAAAGATCTGCTTCTCACGTAGGGACCGAAAAAGATAAACATTCTTTTGCGTAGTTCTCAATTTTTTCCATTTTGGAAAATTCTACTAACATCACTACTGCTTAGTTTTAGGAACCTAAGTTCGTTCGTTCGTTTACAGATTTTGAGGACAAGTAACTCATGCCATCTGCGATTTGCCAGGCAAATTTCATCAGCTGCTGTTTGTTTGTGGTTTGATATCCGGGTCTTTGTAGTAATTGTCATTTAATCCACGGCCCTTTCTCAGGTAACCCAGGAGATCTCCAAAAGGAACATATTCGTACTTAGATCAAATTGTCTTCCAGGAAGAGGGCATTTCGTGAACCCTTTATAATGTTCTTTTTCAAGAAAAACAGGTTTTTATTTGCTGCTGGTCGAGGAAACATGTAACTCTAAGACTCGAACAGAGCTGACTTCAGAAGTTCTTGCCACTTCCAAGAGACTTAATTCCAGCATTTTTTTCTTAAATTTGACCATAAAGTTTAAACGAATTCGACCAACTTAAAACAGATGGGTGAAGAACAACCATCTAATATCACAGAATTATATTTCAAAGCGTTATTTGTTGAAAACCGTAAGAGACTAGCGAATTTCCCCTGTATTCTCCATTTTTTCCCTTGTGACAAACAATAGTAAACTCATTTCTCAACAGCAAATTCAATCAACTAAAATAGCTCACCAGACTTGGTAACACATCCTAGAAGTTTAATGACGTGAGGGTGTGGCTTTAGCTGCTTTATTGTGTCGAGTTCTTTCATCAAATCTCTCTTATCTGATTCAGCAGCATTCACTGAAAATAAAATAAAATTTGAGCATGGCAATTCTTTAAGCTACAGGCATATCTGATTTACCCTCACTGGCATTTGCAGAAAGTCACCAACTAGCTATTTTTAGGGCATTTATACTCAGAAGATTTATATAAGACCTACAAAGATATTTTCAAACATTCCACAAATTGAAAAAACTCACGACTCGGTAGGTAAAATCGACAAAAACCAACATCTTCGAGAAGAATTTTTTTAGGCCTTAAAACATTAAGTTTACTTTGAAGTCTTTCCTAACGGTGAATACAATCTGAACAAGGCCTTACCTTGTAGCATTTTAATGGCCACTGTAGTAGCCCCGGGCCTTCTTCAAAGTTCTATTGCTGTTCCCTTAGCGACCTGACTAAAAGCACCTTTGCCAATTATTTTTTATATTGTCACATGGTCCCTTTCCACTTCCCAGGAGCGTGTTGACGGATGGAGAACCGCGTAATTGGCACCTTGATTGGCACTCTGGGTTTTGTTTTCATCTGTTCGTATTTCTATAATATCCATGTATTCGAATTCTGCTCGAGGCTGAGTGAGGTTGTTGGAAACAGTGATAGAGGGTTCTAGATCGGTAAATACCATATCATTCTGGCGAAACAAAGGAATGTATACAGTAAATGGTTTTCGCCCAGGAGAAACATTTGATCGTTTAGTCTGATCGTACGACTGACAGTGGTCCCACGAAGTGTTCTCTGTAGTAGTGACTGATCCATCGACAACCTTAGCGAAAGTCACCATCGGAGTCAAATTGGTCACTTCACTCTGATGACGACTTCAGTCCCGCTCAGGTCTACTGTCACTCAGACGATTCGATTACAAGATGAAATTAAATGTTGCTAACAGAATAATTGAGTCATTGAGCAACAAACATTGGAAAAAGTAATCTGAATAAATTAAGGGGGAGATGTTGTTTGGAATCCGCCGAACCGAAAACTGAATAAAAGGTGTTAGGACGTACTTTACATGATTAATCTCAGTGTGATTGAATATAAGACGGAAATATAAGACGGAAATATACGACCACACTGCCCGGCCTGTAAAGAAAGAGCATAGTACAAGAATTTAGAGAAGCCATGTGGCTTTCCCCAACTTAGGCTAGAAAATACTATTTTTTCGCCGAAAAGGCAAGTTTAAAAGGGTATGAATGTTTTGCCATAGTCATGGAATATTCATAGTGTTTTAAAACTTAAGGCAAGTAATCAGAAAAGACTTTGATGTTAGAGTCAAAAGTTTTCACTTAAATGCGTGATAAATTTTTCAACAATGATCCTGACAAGGTATTTCCTTAAAAAGGCTTACTTATAAAACTGCAATAAAAGTATTTAGCACGCAAATAAGGTTTCGTCACAGTTCATTATTCTTTTTATTACTTTTTGGTTTAACTGAAGCTGCAAGCACGCTCTTGGTAATAGCGCTGCAGGAAGCGGTTTCTCCGCCTGCAGGAAGATTTGAGACGGCGGGGAGAGATCGGTCGAAAGTCTGGCGATGATAAAGCTAAACCCCTCACGGACCTCATGTCGGCTCAATTTGCTAAGATACTCGCGCTAATTAGGAGCCTCCTCGCAGGCTAATTAGTCGGATCAGAAATAAATGTACTATCATAGTACCCATTCCAATTTCATAGGCGATAAAAATCTTACTCAAATCTTATTACTTCAACTTCAGGGGTAGAGCACTTAGGAAAGGCTTGATTGACCAGGAATAATGCAAACAAAGCACAGTTATATGAAAAATTGCTCATTTAGAGAGTAGTAAATGTGTTACTTTTCAAAATTAGAACAACTCAATAAGGCTCTAAGGGATGAAAACTATTCAATGCGAGAACTACGACGTTGTACATCAACAGGATAAATATTACATCGTTGCCATGATATTTGTGGTAATTTCTCCAGCACTCGAAATTAGCAGCCGTCCTGTTGTCCGAGACGACCCGAAAGTTTATCAGGCAATCAATTTATGGTAGAAATTAGAAGCTGCTTGCCCGAGGAAAAAAATTCAGAGGAAAACCATGTCAAAAATCGCAAATAAATCAATCAAAAACAGCGCATGACTGTCCGGCAACATGAAACATTACCTTATGAATGAACGCCTCGACTGGCTAAAATGTTATCCATCCCAAGTTTTATAGTTTTATTTCCTCTTTTAAATTACGTTTGATACCACTGTTTTGATTTGACGTATATAGACCAAAACGAGTTCCCACCTTTTGAGCTTCCAATGCTATCTTCTGGAATTCCTCGCTCCCGATATCATATAATTCTTTGGTAAATACTTTGTCTTTGTAAGTCATCGTGTAATTCAGAATATTCGCGACTTTTTCTAGCAAAAACCATAAAAAAAACATCACAACGCGCATCATTTTACCCTTTATTTGCATTAAATTGGTCGTTTAATTTCCGAACAGTGGTAAGATCAGAGTATTAGTGAAACAGCCAATTCCGCTCTGCATAATTTCCTGCAAACTGAATATTCTTCCTTCTTATTTGTCTTCAAATTCGAATCACTTTAGTTCTTTTATGTGTCAACACAAAAGAACTAAAAAATCCGCTCAGCACATCCGTACATAAATGCGTCTACGTTCTGTTTAAGGTAGATGGATGCACTTTTCCAAATCTTCGGCCTGCTATGTTAAAAACGCTTTTAAAATCACCTAAGCCCCTAGAGAGTTAAATTAGCGAAACAGCAACGTCAACTAGAGAACTCACTTTCCCCAACGACAACAAACGTCCTCGTAGCAGGAATCCCAATTCCATTGTCAGCTTTACATTCATAACGGTGCTTGTCAGTCTTCTCTGGCGTGATCGTAAGAGAGAATCTATTAGAATCATGATTTATCCCCACGTCAAAGTTTCCGGTTTTCCTTTCTCATCAAACGTTTCGCATGATGTCGTGCTATTTATTGCAGGAGGAGCTAATGTAAACATTTGGAAAAATTATTATTAAAAAATGTTAAAAAGCTGTTTAATAAAGCAATAGTCCTATAATTACGAGGGCTAATATCTTCAGCACCGTCAGAAAGAAAAAATGCTTCAGTCTCCTCGACAGAACTTCTAGCACAAAACACAGTAAGTATGTTTAAGGAAGCTTGTCCACACTGCACTGAGGGATGAAACTAACTTCAACTTTTATGCACAACTCACATCATTTATACTAAAGCACTATCCTTGGAACGTAAGAAGTCTTTCTTCTTTTGGATGAGAAAAAATCAAACTTTATTTTAAATAGGGGTTTTAATTTAAATCATAGGCAAGCTTATTTGCTGTAAATATTATTTCAACCGAAGAGCCTCGCGGACAATAATTGCCGGATGATGCTGAGCTTGAGCTGAGTTTTCTATTTGTTTTTGTATTTTGTTTTTGTAGAATGTTCGAGAACCAGAAAAGTTGTAGACATGTCAGTTACTCTCAAAATGAACCAGAGTAGTTCTTGGCGAACGCAGTTTTGGATTAGAAGGGAAAATTCGTCTGTTCAACAACCACGCGTGCTGCCAACCTCTAACTGTTGTCTCAGAGAAGGTTTTCTTTGCTGATTACCAAAACCAGAGGGCTCCAGGAAATTTGTCCTGGTGTTGACAAGATTTTTTATCTCATAATTTACATGCAGTTACAGTTAAAAAAAATTTTCATTTTGGTAATGTCTTTGTCGACGCACAGCCAATCCAGAGGTTGGAAAAATTTACTAGGCTCTACTTTAAAATGTTTGTTTCCAAATTCAAATCAGTTGGCTTTAACCTAACTTTAATTATGTAATGCAGGAAAAAAAAGTCAGTCCTTTTTAACTCGTGAATTGCGCGCATGCGCAAGAGCGAGTTGTAGATATGATGTGGAGAATGGCACTCGCTCGCTCGCTCGATTGGTCGATTCCTGTAAACTTTTTTTCGATTTTAGGCTTTTGAGTGCATTTGATAGTTTTTGGCGAGCAATAAACAAACGAAATGGCGACCTTTGTTGCTAAGAATAGTGGTGGGGTGAAAAAGAAGCCAATGATAATCTTAAAAGAGTTTTTTTTTCGTTTTAGTTTCAACAAGCGGCGCCAGCGACTAGCAGGCATGCAAGGATTCACACTGAAATAACAGAACAACCTTCGTTTTTCATAAAATTGTAATTTACAATCCTTGAACTTGAAAACAATCCGAAGATTCATTGAAAATATCACTTACAGCGAAGCGCTCAGAGTTTACAGATGTTCAAAAGCTTTTTCTGTTATGGCGTGAGATTGAGGACAAAATAGATCATTACATTTCGTATCGTGAGTTTTTCCTGTGTGAAGCAACAAAAGATGCCGGTGTCTGACGAAATTACAAGTTATCACGAAAATCAAATAACACCTAAACGAACAATTTCAGCTACCGATTTTCAGTGAATTTTTAAAGAACAATTTTCTTTTAAGTTTCAAGACAATTTGAAGATTCAAAATAAATATCACGTACTAAAATGCGATAGTTATACACTACAAAATTGATAAATAGGCCTGAAATAAAATTCTATCTTGTTCTTGATTATACGTTGCCTAGCACATGATTAAGATCTACCAAGGCGGAGATCCAAAATGACGGTGGCAATCTTGGTCAGAACTCGCACCCGTTTGACTCATTTGATAAAGAGGGAATCGTTAATGTTTTCATTAAGACAGTATTGCCTTGGTTTTCTAATATTTACAATGATAGACACGGAATTTCACTTTTCACCCACATTTACTTCCAGTCTTTTCTTTTGAACCAGAAACAAAAATGATATACGTTTAAAACACATGACATCATCCACCCTTGTCAAATGTAATAGCATGATCATTTCAATTGTAATGCCTTCATATCCCAACGTTACTTTGTTTCTTTGCTGCGAACACTGAACTACTGCTCGTACTCTAGATATGACAATCAACCACAAAATTCCCTAAACCAGATAACATTACACATAATTCAAAATATCATGTGTCAATTCACGAGTTTGCTCACAGAGCACTTTGATTCTGTCGATACATCATTCATCTGACCTCACAGTAAAAAATTTGAGTTCATAGAGGAAAAAAACATACACAAAAAGAAAAACAGAAATGTTTAAATACAGCACAGACGTTTGTAATACCAGTATAATGTACAAGCATATTTATAAAAGAGTAAGGCTACACATCTAACACACCGACTCGAAACTGTACCACTTACAATACACTTCCACGGTAATTTTTGCCGTCGGTCCGTCTCCATAAGCATTTGCACGTGAAGGTCACCCTATTATTCTCTTTCACTTCTGAGACGGACGTTGTAAGAACTGAATTACTACCAACACTATTACCATCAGCCCTGAATATTTCACACGTAGCTGTGGGGTTGGCTTGAGTATCACATCTGATGGTGAAGGTTTGCTTCACAATGACAGAACTGTCCCCGGTGTTAATTATTAGGGTTGTGTTCAATGGGCGATAATCTAGAATAGAATAAACAGTCAAACTCAAAGAAATCGAGCTTAAAGAGTACATTAGGTGGTCGCACAGGTAATCAATATAATCCCAGACTGCAGATGGTATCTTCTACATGTCAGTGCGACGAACTGATGCGTTTCACACAAAGCGTTCGCCACAAGGGGCGGGAATTTGGCTAATTTTCTTCTAGTTTATTTTCAGTCGATAGAGGCTGAGCCTAATATTTTCCCGTCCGGCCCGACCATACTCAGGCAATAAGCATGACCACTAAAAGTATGCAATGGACGGGCGCTCATGGGGCAACCTCTAAAAAGATTATAAAATTTTCTGTTGTTTCTCCGAGCGAGAACAACAATTGATCGAAAAAAGGCACTTTTTATACTCTTTTCTTTTTTTTAAATTTTTCGAGATAGCTGTCTGAGTGTAAGGCCGGACGGCTTTTTCTGCACCGGATTTGTCAACACGTCCCGCCTTACACACGTTAACTTTCTCTAGGTTTCTATAGGCCTGTGCGCGGGGACGCACAAAGTTTAAGATGAAGTACACTGCTAATCTGTCATCAAAAGAAAATTGCAGGTTATCTCCCAAACAAAAAGCATATTTTTTCGCCCATTGTTCTCACACAGGGAGGGCCAATAAAGGCTTGACCTTCGACCGACTGGTTTCATCATTGCGCATTTGTCGACAAAATTAGGAAAAGACACATTCGTAACCAATTCAAGACTGATTTGTCTTTCTATTCAAAGTTATCTGATATTTCACATAAGGGTTTCGAATTAATTGGAATGTATTCCCGTTTACTTTATTAGCCAATTTGCTCTTAGTTTTTGGGAGATCTCTGACATTTATGCCAAGACAGTTCCTAGTGGCATTATAATTACTAAGAATGACTTAACATTATTATAACTTAACAATTTTAAAACATCGTTTCATTAAGAGAAACTGAAATGTGAATATAATCTATATGTGATGCATGTCCTTAAATAGCGTTTTATGAAGAGGCGTGATAATTTGTTCATTAAGGTGTAGAAGTACAACCAATTCTTTAAATCAGCGCTCGAATGGAGGTCTGTCAGAACCAACAGCATTCCGCACTGTTTTCAAGACAGAGACACAGACACTAGTCCATTAAGCGCCAGCAAAAGACGTTATTGGCTCAAATAAAGTAGGCAGAATAGTCTAAAGGATTCCCCGTAAATGCGACCTAATTAACTTCGCCAAGGCTAAAAAACCTATATGCAGCAAGAAGCATAACAGAGACATTTGACTTGTTATGACACGGACCCCCGTCATTTCAGACTACGCCCACTAGATCAGACGTTATACCCGTTCTGAAACTCGCCACGATCCCTTTTCTTACAAGCGCAGGGTAAGAGTTGCGATACTCATAAAAATTCACCTTGCAACATCAAAATGGACAGATTTTTTTTATCCCTGGTGCCAAGGATAAAAATTTATTTTCGGCACTATTTATTTTCATGAATAACCGTAAACATTTTTAACGACACATCAAGAAGAAAACAAATTGAAATTTCCTACTCTGATGATTTTCCAAAAACACTGCTGCGATTTGACTTGCTGGTTTTTTAATTAAAAAAAAAAGGGCCAAAAAAGAACACGCTTTAATTTTGCATGGAATTCCGGCAAATACTTTTTTCCTCATTTATTGGCATGAACTGTATCTATTGCACCGCCGTGAGAATATATCCAACATCGATTTCATGCTTTTTTTCATTGTGTTTTTGTTCATATTTCAGGACATTTGATTAAAGCGTATTAATGAAAACGACTTGTGGAATTCCGAAATCAATTGAGCCGTAAATGTTTCTTTCTCTAGCCATAACTTCCTTGAAGATGTTTTTCTTATAAGACATTCACTTTCCATCTACAACATCCTTTCTGCAAACAAATTTCTACTTGTGTTGCATATCATCAATGTCCATGTGCACACGTTTCACGTCATGTATATACACATTACAAGTGCACTTGCCGACCAGACCGAACGGTACTTAAGAACGTGCATTTCGATTTGACGTGTGTTTAACTCTGTTAGAAAAAGATGTGTTAGCAATCTAGTACAACAAATGTCATTTTTCAACACATACCTGTCACAAGAAGCTGAATTTTACTTTCTGGATTTGTGGTACCATCAAATAATTTGCATCTATATCGGGTGTTGTCTCTGGGAGTTACTTTCTCGGTGACTAAGATGGCAGTTGCTTCCATGCTGACTCTCCCCTTATAAGCAGAAGGCATGTCTGGATGATTCTGGACAACACCATTCCTTTTAACCAGCATTCGTTTAAATTCTTTCCCTTTTTTACCATCCACCAGAACGCTGAAAATAGTGGCAAAGATTTCATTATTTGGGTCACTGTAGTTCCACACTAGTCTGGCAGTGCTTCCATTATTAATGTAAACTGGATTAGAAGGCGTCATCGTAAAATTGACAATGGCATCTAGTTTAAGAAACAAACGAATTAAGGCAGAATTATTCCAATAAGGAATCATAAGATATTGGCCGCTATTACTGATTAACCTCGTCATAACTATTCACAAGGATCACTCAATCATTGAAATCAGTTTGAGGAATGTTTCACGATACCGGAAGTTTGAACTCAAATGTGGGAGAAATGTAAAATATTTCTCTAACCATTATAAGCTCCTTCTTTTTAAAATTACTTGGGCGATTAACAGGGTCTCATGATTCAAATAGAAATGATTATTATTAAGGTTGTTTTCGTCTCCATCATTATCATCATCATCATCACCTTTTAATTTATCTTTCTAGGAAAAAGAGAAAACATAGCATAGCAACTATTAATAGCTAAACCGGGGCAAAAAGGTAATTTAAAGTAAGAATGACTTTTACAGGAACTCTTTTATTCATCTCCTCTGAAACTGAGTGTTATCCATATATGTTCATTATTCAAGTCTGTGTTTGCATGTTTTGCCCACTGGTATTGTAATCTCAGATGCTGACACTGACCAAAGTGATTACTACCTAACAATAATCCTAATCGTGAATGAAAGGGATCCTCGCAGTGATGTGCACTACTTAGGCAGTAGTGAAAATAAGGCCTGAAAAAAATTCAGGCCTGTACGGGATTTTTTTTTTTTTTTTTTTTTTTTCAGGCCTTATTTTCACTACTGCCTAAGTAGTGCACATCACTGCGAGGATCCCTTTCATTCACGTCTTTATCCGCAGTTCAAATATATGACTTTCATATATTCTTAACCGTCTAATAATCCTAATCATAATAAACTTTGCTGAATCTTTGTCTACGATGAGTTTGATATAAGTAAGCATTCTATGAAATATAAACACGTACTATATCTTTATAATAAACCGATGTAGCAATCAGTAATTCGTTATAAAGCAACAAAAAGGGTAAATCCTTAATTGAGACCGAAACAGATTTATGACTTCAGTTTCCTTTATTGTTTGCTAGGTCTAACCACGGTATGATGAAAATAAAACAACGCTCTCTGTCACATAGATTTCTACATGGTCTTTTTGATTTATCTCTGGTAAACTCAGCGACTCAAGCACAATCGATCCTGAGAAAGTTTTTCAACGAGCAAAAATATTTTATTTTCCTGTCACAGGAGTTATCGCTGCAGCAATTACTAAATACTTGAATCTTAATAGACGCTTGCAGAGAGTTTTGCGTGCGAGTACTTCTTTTCATGAACTAAAGGTAACGTTTGGTAGGTAATGATTCTTGAGTAGGCAATGCGACCCTACTTTAAAAGGTTACAAGGGTTACGCATTGTGACTAAGCGAAAAGTAAAATTGTATTCAATTCATCCAACAGAATATGACGCATATGTTTTATCAAGAGACAGAGCTATTGCTTTGTGTTCTGAAACTATATAAAAAAAGTTATGACCCGATCGCAAACTTAACTTCAGCGGTCACACTGAAGTTAAAGTACTCAGAAACGACAACGAACTTCATTTCACTAAACTAAGCCAAAAGTACATGCTTATAATGAGTATATAAATCTTAAATGATGAATAATTCTCTCCGATGAACATGCTCTCTTGACTAAGAAATGAAGTTTTCTTTAAAGTCCCGAAATTGAGATAAAAGTTTAATCTTAACTCAATACTTATTGCGTAGTCCCTTACGCTTTGTGAGGCAAAACCAATTATGTTTCTTTAAAAGGTCGAGTTTTGTCTGATCACTAATGAAATTTACACTTTAGATAATACATTTCAGAAATGTTTAACCTGATAGATTACTAGTCATGATGAATTAGGAAATTTGGCAAAGAGTATGCAAACAGAGTTTCCAACTGTGTGGATCAGTATGACGATAAAATGATTGCATTGCCTCTCTTAGATGTTTATTGTATAGAGACATGCGGATCACATGATTTTTCAATATTGCTTTGTTCAAAAGTTCCAGTTTAGAAGTTATTTTCCTGTGATTCAATATTCATCCCTATTAGCTACATCTTTGTCAGAGTCAGTAAGATGAAGTTTGCGTGAAATAGCGGCGATTGCCCGACATTGAAGTAAACTCGAACTGAAAGTGAAATTGAGTGTTGAACAATCTGAAAACGTTTTTTAGACCAATTTGTTTAAATGTATGTGAATTGAACTGGACCAAGTAAAACCAGCTGGTGCTCCAGTCTATTTTTTCATTCAATCTGGATCTACTTTTGACTGAGAGAGGATTTAGGAAGAGAAAATGTGGCTTCACGGGACTGTCACCCTTCAGCATTATTTTGGTATAGTGCTTATTCCGAGCGTCAACTTCCGCCATTTCTCCATTGTCATGGTTTTGATGGATCCTATCTTGAACACAAACCGCACACAAATTTACGACGACAAGTCTTACCTGCCGTAGGAACGATAGCAATAGTTGCGAGAAAGAATTGAAGGATGAAATGAACCTTACACATTAATGAAACTACTGTTTCATGCCAAGGCTACCAAATCGAAAGACTATTTAATCAACAATTATAATTTGGTGTTATAAAATCATATGCATGGCATTGTCACCCTCTATTTAACAAATAAAGCAGCCTTGACGATTTCCTGTTCTGGTACACGAGAAGAGTGTAGAGTGTAGAGGGACACGTAGTCGAGTGTTTCTTCCTACATTTCTTATACTTCTTTTGTGCTCTAACCGCTCACTGCGTACAACTGAACAAGTCATCGGGAAGGTTTCTTTATTTGTCTTATGATAAATAATTCGTAAAATTTCCCTCGCATTACTTTCTATTTCCAAAAATCATCATTCCCGTTTTTTCTGTTGTGTTTTGAACACGAAACTATATCTACTATAACGGTGTTAGCTGTGTTTGAGTTTTGCTATGATTACTGTATGTACTTAAATAATAGTCTACCGAACGTCCATTTCTATTTCTCTTTGGTGATTTTTGTCTCAGCTCACGTTATAATTTCGTCAATGACCGCGCTTGGCATGCTTACAAACCTTTGTTTGGTTTTTCTGTTGCTACGTGCCAGCTCGTTTGTGCCGAAATTTCACTTTCTACCTTCATGTAAATTGCGCTGTTACCGAGACAAGCTTCTGTATCAATTAAAGCTAAGAGCTGAGTTTCCATATTCGTTTTACAGGTCATGTAAGACTTGTGTGTCAGTTAACGAAAGAAAAGCTAGAGAGAGTCCGGGAAAATAGTATGCGTTAATCCGCGATATGTCCGAACTTTATTATCTTGCAAAGTTATTGCTGACGTTATACAGTCACACGTGTACTATTTATAACTAATTGCTTAATCCAACTCGACCTACTAAATTACTCCCTACCTGACTGGGAGGAAAAAATAATCTCGTTCCATGTGTATCTATCTACGGAACGAAAAATGATAATATGTTTCATCACCGCCGAGTTCTAACGAAAATCAAATACTCAACACATTCTTTGCAATTATTATTGTTCTAAACTGCATTTTTTCGGTCAGACCTTGTTCTGAAGTCTAATATTAGACTACATCAAATTATGAAAGAAACGCCTCGCTGATTAGAATTACAAAGTAACCGTTTTTGGCCTTAAACACTTGTGAGAATCTTACTTAATGCCAAGGAAATATCAATCGCATATTTTGCATCTCCCTTTAAAAATAAGTTTACGAATGAAGAGATAAAGAAAAAAATTAAAAGAAAACAGAAATAAGAACAACAAAATCAGGATTTTCTTGTGAAAAGATCTGGCCCCGGTTGTTCGACGGTTGGATAGCGCTCTCCACTGAATAAATCTCTATCTAGTGTATAGCGCAGCACGTTTTCTTAGCACTTTTATCCGCCCTTTCAACAACTAGGGCCTGAACATCAAGTGGGGTGGATTTTGACGACAACATGATAAAAAATTAGTTACATGGAGTTTTTTTCATAAACAACTAAAGCCGGCGGAGAATAGGCTGTTAAGAAGAGTAGCTCTTCAATAGATTTTAGAGGCAGTTAATGGTTTCGACCAAATATACTGCTTACATTTTTACTGGATTGTTGTAAAATACAAAACAACAACAAAGCATGGATCAACATTATAAATGGAAGCTCTTCACCTACCCAATTTGTTTTAGCTTGAACTGGCTGCTCTTTTCCTGCAACTGGATTGTTTCAGTAAGGAAAGATTCAATGGACGCTTTATAAGAAATCAACAAGATCCCTCAGTCTGTCAGAATGATGAACAACCCCAAACCAATCAAAGCTTGACCAGAAACTTTCTTCAAAAGCGAATATAACTCTTCTTTTCAAGGTGAAATTTCCTCCGTTGTATCTCATTCCACCATTTAGCACTAACTCAAAAGAAAATTTTTCTTTAAATTTCTTAATGGGAGGAGGAGAGAGTTATGGATTTATTGTCACCCCTGATAGAGGAAACGTTCTACACTAGCTAGTGCGTTAGTCGGAAAAGGAGAGTAGATGGAGTCGACTTTGCAGTTTTGGCCACGTCATTCCTCCATTCGCTCTGACGAAGGGCTAACGCTCGAAACGTCCGCTTTGAAACTATTCACGGTGGCCAATTTAGATTGGTTGAATGAGAAGCGCTCGTTGATACCGTGGGTATTAAGATTGCCGATTTGAAAGATACTTTTTTGTAGTTACGGTCTAATCTTAACGACAGAAACAACACTATACTTCTATAAACTTTACTGCTTTATTAAGTGACGATTAATATTCTTATATAGGAGCTACTCTGATACACAGTACAGTAATTCTCCTCAATAAACGTACTTAGGTCCACTACAGTCTATTTTTAGAATAATAAAAACAAACTGGATGTTCCACACCTTCATCATCCTCTTGTGACAACATGGCACCAATTGCGATATCACTTGCAATAACAGTCAACTTTAACGGGGAGCTGAAATCAGGCGCTGTCAATACAGGGGCACTCTGTAACATAACTCTCCTCAAATACGTTTTTCACATCGTTCATTCCAAATAAATTGTACCTTCTTACTGAGCAATTGGGTCAATAGTTCTGCAACAGTGGCGAACTTAGAGCAAAACCTTCTGTAATAGCCAGCCATACCAAGAAAACGCATGAGTCCTTCCTTGTTTTCTGGGCGTGGACAGTGAGCTATCGCTTCCAACTTGGCACAAACTGGTTTTACTTGACCTTGTCCAAGGACATGCCCCAAATAAGTGACTTGTGCTCGGCCAAACTCACTTTTGGAGAGATTGATGATCAGCTTAGCTCCAATTAATCTTTCACGGATGGTCCTTAAGTGTTATTCCCACGTGTCATTGTAGATAATCACATCATCTGTGTATGCTTCGCAATCCTTGACATCTGGGATGACTTTGTTGATAAGGCGCTGAAAAGTAGCAGTTCAATCTTTCATACCAGGGGGCATGACTTTGTATTGGTACATCCCTTGTGGTGTTACAAAGGCTGAAATCTCCTTAGTGCGGTCTTTCAATGGAACTTGCCAGAATCCTTTAAGAAGGTAGAATTTCGTTACATATTTGGCTTTTCCAACTTTGTCGATAAAGTCGTACATTCCTGGGATAGAAAAAGTGTCTGCCTTAGTCACGCTGTTTACTTTTGTATAACCTGTAAAAATCGGTTAGCCTCCATTTGGCTTGGGAAAAAGTATGCTTACTCTAACTAGTACTACTCAGTTCAATGAAGTCGTTCTCAAGCACATCCTATACATCTTCCTTGAGGTATTATTGTTTACTTGGATTTAGCCTTTACGGGAGTTGTTTTAAAGGAGCAGCATCACCGACATCCACATCATGGCAGATCTGATCTGTCCTGAAGGGGAAATCAGGAAACAGGTCTTTATACTCGTGCAGTAGCTTCTCTAGGGCCTGGATTGAATCTTCTCCAGGTGTGAAAATTTAGAGTCCAAGTTCCGCAGCACATTGGAGATGACTACTATTTAGCTCACTACTAAATTTTCTCGGAAACAAAATGTTCTCAGAAACCAGGTCTCAGAAAAAAAGTACATTAAACTGTGCAGGCTCTTCATCTAGATTATCGCTTCTCTCTACATAAGGCTGTAACATATGAATGTGACATAACTGTGCCTATTTACGCCCATCTGGAGTGACCATTATATAATTAAGGTCATTTAACTTCTCAGTGAGATAAGGTCCAACAAATCTAGAATGAAGCTTGTTACTGGGCACCGGAAACAACGCATGAACCTTTTCGCCGAGTTAAGTTCTTCAGCATCTACATCACACCTCTCTTTCATAGATTTCTGAGTCGAACTAAGATTAGTTTAAGTTCACTGACATGCTCTAAAAAGCTTAGTGCGAAATCTGAGACAAACTGCAAAAGATTAACAGACTGGACTGTTAGATAATAACTCCCTTTAAGAAACTTAAGAGGTCTGTGTAGCGACGAATGTGATTCTTCAGATATCTCATACCCTCGTCCCAGTCTTTCTGTTTCGAAGCCACGTTTAACGAAAAACTGGCACATTGCATCTGATATGTCGGAAAATCACAGTCGTCACAAGACAAACGACGAAGTCTGAGAAACTGCGAAAAAGGAATGGAATTCTTGACGTGTAATGGACGCGAAGATAAATACAACAAGCAGCTATGTGAGTCGGTAGCTTTAAAGTAAACCCTACTGGATAGACCGTTGCCTTCAATTGAAAGTTTGATGGCTAGAAAAGCCAAAGAAGTGTCAGAAATTTCCCAGGTATATTTCAGGGCCGGGCGAAAGGAATTATTAATTGGGTCAGCTCATCTCTGGTAGAGGAGATGGCGCCAATACAGTGGTTTATGTAGCGACCGTAGTGTTCAGGTTTGGAGCCGATGTATTGACTGAAAAATTGGTGTTCGATAAATCTTACGAAACGACTGGCGTAGGTGGGTCCAATTTAGGTATCCATGTCTGTTATTCTCTCCCACCGGCGCAGCAACACAGTTTCGTTAGAAACTTATCCTCTTTATTCATTAAAAGTATTTTTCCGCTTCGTGTAGCCTTTGAGTTTGGGTTAGGATTTGATCAAATTCTTGATAAACATATTTTTTTAAATACATAGAGTTGAGCGTCTCTGCAGCTAATGCTGTCTATAGACACGCAACGCTCTTTCAAACATTTTTTCGGGGAGGGGGAGAGGGATCGCATGCTCTTAAGGTGGAAGGGAGAGGTATCAGTCGCCTTTAACTGTATGGAAGATGGAGTGTTTTTTTTATCTCATTCACCTCCCACCTCCAACCCCCAAACCCCCCCCCCCTCTTTTCTTCCCTCCTTTGGTTACTTAGGTTTCCTGATAGGGTTAGGTATTCACATTACATTGGTAGAATGTAGAAAACCTTTGTATTGTGTAAAGGTTGTGATTATTCGTCGTGGTGAATAGCAATAAAAGCTAAGTTTTCGTTTCTCTCACAATGTAGTCACGTGTGATGTAGATCGCAACGTTTCGACTGCATACTGCTAGTCTTTTTCTGGCGATAGGTCGACTGGTCGTGCGTGGTCCTATAAAGCATGATGGTCTGCTGTGATTAGTTGTTTTTCAACAGCTCTGATTAGTGCATTTCGATCCTTGCTCATTCATTCAGTGATTTGCTCCCTCGGCGGTCCGTTGTCGCAAGGCTCTCCTGTTGTTGTGTTTTTTGATCGTGGGCATCCACGCTTCTGGAATTTCTATTCCACTTTCCCTGTTGATGTTGTCAGGGTTAAGTCTTATATGAATTGCCTCTTTGACCCTGCGCGTATAGTAATAAGGGTAACGATCAATAAACTTTACTTCGTTCCAGAGTGGCTTGTGTCCGGTGTTGTGGGCATCCTTTGAAACGGGGAATCCTGAAAACTAAGCCATACAGGATTCCTTGTGAATGTGGCATGGTGTACATCGGAGAGACTGGAAGACCTATGCAAGACAGAATTAAGGAGCACGATCGAGACATCCGACTCGCCCCTACCGAGACCTCCACCGTTTCAGATTTATTCAAGTATAGCTCAGCAAGTAAGGCGATCACTTTCTTCTGTACATTAGAAATGAACTAGAGCAAATGCTACTCAACGTTATATCGGTAACAAAAGATAAAAGTCAAAACGTACAATGCAACCTTATTGAACGGTACTTACCTTTGAAGTTTCACTTAAGGAGTTCGCACTAACTCCGTTCGCTACCATGCAGCAAAACATTTGTAACTGTGCACAAAACTTTAGGATAGGCATGACCTTTTATTGATTTTATCGAATGTTTGTCTCAGTAGGGTCGTAACTGTTAACTCGTACACTCGGAGCGAGGAATTAAGGTCAGAATATTAAAACTAAAGCTATCCTCGACTACAAGCTTTGCTCCGTTCCAGTGAAACAAAACAAGTAATGGTAATCAGTTGCGAATATATGTATGTATGCATTCCCCGGGCTATATATGCCTCGGGTTGATTCTCGGCAGGCTTCCCTAAATAAACTTATTTGGTGTACACTACTGTGTTATTTGTTGTGTAGTGGAGACAAAATTTATATTTTTCGCTTGTTGATGGAACTCGAACACACCTGAATGCTTGTCTCGTAAGTATTGTATGTCGTACCCTTTAACGTGTCTTGGATCGGAGATTACTGTATTTTGTGTCCGGCTGAGTAAATTGCTTAGCGTTGAATTTTAATTCAGCTTCGGACGTCACTTAAACGTTGCTTATGTGTTTCAAATTTTGCCGTTTTGACGACCGGATGCGACATTGACTTCTGGTGGCTTTTATTTGAAAAAAAATTGAGAGTTAAAACAAACTTAGTAAGCTCCGACAGCATTTTAAAAAAGTGAGATATTTAATAACTCAACAATTCCATTGGCTCTGGTTGGATACGAGATTAGTATACCCAACCCATATCAAGTGCGCGCTCATGGAACAATTGTTAAATATAGTGCACATAATATAGTACGAACGAGATTGGTTCTTCGATTACGGCTTACGTCCATTTTTTAAGCAAGACCACTAAATTAAAAAATTGCAGAGACTTGGAGTCATTAGCCGGTTCTTGGCGTTCAGTTGGTAAAACTGAAGGAAATAAATGAGCTGCGCGATAGTGGCAGCGAAGCAATACGCGACCCGACCCAGACCCATATACCTAAATATATATATAAGTTTTCAAGAAGTTTGTGAACTCCTCGACATGTGGGTGACCAGTGGCATTCACGACAAAAGGTAAACCTTAAAAAACGTTCAGCTGTTGTTCACTTATAAAGCTAAAAATATTTAGATTAGCAGTGTAAAGAAGTTTTTGTGTTCGTTTTTTGTGTTTTGTGTTTAAATCTCGGAAGTTAAGTGACACCCCTAGCGAAGTGCAAGAGAAGAGGATGGAGACCCTCTCTAGGGTTCTCATTGTAATTGCATATTTTGCGAGAGAGTACCAATTGTTCACTGCTGAACACAGCTGTTAAGGTATGATTTAACCGGCAGAAATAACTCTCATGATACTCCTACAAACTCAACTACCTTTTCAGACAAAGTGTAATATTCTCACCAAGGAGCGACTCCTAAGGGCAGTACAGTAACTATCCTTTGTAAACTTACTTAATCCCACTACAGACTGCAACCTAGCTCACCAATGACACAATCTTTGCGTCAAAAGATTTACTCATTCTTCCTTTCAACCACCATTTCTGCTCTTCCAAAAACTTTAAATCTTAAAATGTGGGTTCTTTTAGTCAAACCACACCTTGTATTTGACAAAGTTTAACATTTGCAGAAATATCAGTAAACACCTTTAAAAAAATGACATAAAAATATCAGAGAATTCATTTTGCAGAGCTAAGACGACCCCCCTCTCTCCTCTGTATGCTGGAGCATCATTTTGCTCCCAAAAGCAAAATAACGTAATTCTCCTTCTTTTGAACGTGAAGACCATTTCTCAAGCAACCTCTGCTCCAGACTGAAAGAGCGTTGTTTTTCATTAGGTACTGTTTCTAGTGCAATTATTTATATCAGCTGAGGAAAGGGTTTTGACCAAAAGGTAACTTAGTTTATAATTATGTAAGATTGATCGACTCTTAACCTCTGATGGAAGTGACACGAGAACATGGTCTCTTGGATGTAAGTCTCCTGAAACATGTAAAAGAAAGCGAGTTTTTGCACTTCCAGGAGCTCTTTTTTGCCCAAGTAACGCTGGTTTGGTTTTGTCATCTTTCGAAAAAGAGATCTAGAGAGATGGATCACGATATAATAGATTATTGTCAGGGAGTGAAAGATGTAAACTTGTGTTTGGCATCACCAGGCAGACAAGAGTCAACTCCGAACTTTTCAACACTTTTATTATCAAAAAAAAAAAGTTATCACATTAACAACGTATCCAAGAAAAAAAAAGGCTTGAACACGTATCTAAGACCAGTTTCGTTGAGTAATAGTATCTGGTACGCAAAAAACTGTAGGGCTATTAGGCCAAACAACAAACTTTCTAACAGAATTAATGTGTTACGTATAATTTTGATTAGAATACCGTTAGTTTTACCTATAACTTCAATGTAAAAGTATTTCGAACTGGTATAGCAGGTAAAGGCGCTCTTAGGGAAAGAAATTTATGCGCACGATTAGCTTTCCTGCAAACAAGTGGGTTTTACGGCAAAATGTTTTTAGCAAAGCGAGAGCTCATCAATCTGGTAAATTGCATTTTTTTTCTCCGCACTGTCCTGCCTTTTAGAATAGGCCAGAAAATAAACTCAACTCAAACGTTTGTGTCAAGCATACGCGTACGTGCTTAATATGTTAAAAAGAAAATGAGAGAATAATTTATCGGCAAAACTTAGAAAAGCGTTTCAGCGTTTAAGAATATAAAGTCAATTGAATTACAACGTTCCAGTCTTACTGCTTAACAAACATGGCTATTTCTACCTAGTAAGCGTGTAAGGAAAAGATAATTAATCCATGAAACTTGTCTGGGCGAAGTGTTCAAAATGTTAGCCAGTCATACATTGTGGACGTGTATCTAACTACACCATTAAATCCTCGACGTTTGCATACAACTGCTTGTCGTACATTGTCATGTTGATCAGCTTCTGCAAAGAAAAATAATATAGTAATCAGTATCAGTAAAAAAGTGTTCCTCTTGAAAAGAGGTTATTCTCAAAAGTCGTCAGCTTTTTTTACGTCAAAACAAATTGAAGGAGAAAGTGTTTTATGGCTTCGTCGTTTGCTAATCTTTGTGCGTCTCATCCTATGATCTTTTAAATAACCACGTGTCAATTGTCATTGAGACGTTCTAGTTCGCTTCTTTGCTTCAGTGACATAACAAGAAGATGCGATCCAAACTTCGTTAAAATTACAGAGATGGGTACAAATTACTACGCTATCTAGGCTCAATACTGTTAAGCTTAATCCTAATTAGCTGAGCCTAAGCCAGTCGGTCCTTCGTGAAAAAAAAACTTTCATGTTGATCAAAATTCTCACCTTGTGTAGGGTTTCCATGTCCTTAAGCTGATTTTTCAATTCAGTGAAAGTTGGTCTTGCATCTGGGTCATTCTTCCAGCATTTCATCATGATCTGATACCTGGTAATGTTCAAATGATCTGTTAAAGATTTAAAGAATGTTTCCTCATACGATGAGGGAGAACGAGTGAACAAAGAAAACTTACAATTTTTCATCGACGTGTTGTGGTTTAGGCATCCTGTATCCATCCTGAAGTAAGTTTGCAATTTTTCTTCCATCCATTCGTGGGTATGGTGAACCGCCTGGAAGAACCATAAGACCATCGAAATATAAATGTGACGAAAAACAGACCGTCACTGAAACACGACCAGTGTCACTTGATGGAGTTTGAGGTTGCATGGGGAAGCTCTTTACGTTTGTCTAACTGAACGCGATACCTTGTAAATACGCAGCAAAAAAAAAAAAAAAAAGAAACCAAACGTATCGTCATAAACTTCTATTCGATAATACCTATGGTGAAAATCTCGTACAGCAAGACTCCATAACTCCATCTGTGGAATTACAAATCAAATAAATATAAATTAGGTGACTGAGGACATTAACATTATATGCGACAACTAAAATATGTGTATCCTTTGACAAAGCATAGAATTCATGTCCTGATTAAACCTGATAAAACTTGTTGGAAAATTGCTAGGGGTAATAATCGGGTATACTTACACGTCACTTTTGGTGGTATATTTACCATACAACAAGGCCTCATAAGCTGTCCACTTCACGGGAAGACGGCCCTAAAGATTTTAAATATCAATTTGTGAAACAGCTCAAAAATCATAGGAAGCGACTAGTCAAAGATAGTGATATGTAAAGTTGTACTCGTATACGCATTGCTAATTTTTTCATTCGGTTCCCATCCAAGGAATTCATGATCAAAATCAGGAATATATCAGTTTTACCACAACAACGATCCTGAAAGATCACTAAACTGAACCACATGTAGTACCGTCCCCACCTCCCTCCCCTCTTTCTTGATTACCTTAGTCTTTCGTTCATAAATATTTTCCTGCTGCACATCTCTGGCCATTCCGAAGTCGGTCACTTTACAAGTTTCCTTTTGTCCAACCAACACATTACGGGCCGCAAGGTCTCGGTGAATGATCTAAGAAAGAATTGATGTAACAGCAAAAATTAGCGATTGTAGAAGAAAAAGAACTGATATGAAATGGTTCAGGTAGGAAAATAGAAACGTCTAGCAACATAATATGGTGTGCGTATTTCTCTTTCTTCCAGAGGGCAGAGAATTAAATTCACTATAATTACTGCCTCATATTCCAAAGAGAAGCAAACTACTTTATTTGTGCAATTCGTAGTTATTTCATAGAACGCCTATCTTAAGTTTTTAATCTAAATAGGATTCTATAATGTGGCAGTTTAGTGATCAAAGACGAATTTTTTAATTTCAAGTTTTAATTCCTTCTCTTTCTTGTCACTAAAATGGATATTTGTTGAACACTTAGTTTGGGCTGAATATCTTAAAAGATCCTATCCATTCACGTCTCTGCCTCTGCATACACGAGAAAAACACAGGTACTTTATTTCAATGGGGCGCATTTGCAACGATGCACAAATATCGCCATTCGCACATTGAAATAAAACTTAGGCGATGACTTCAAAATTGTGAGGGTTCCCGGCTCTAAAAAAAATAGCGTCAACAACACGGTAAGAGTACGTTTGCATCTCCCGGGCGTGATCTTGTGAGACATAACATTCTATGCAAGACAAAGCTTAATATGACGATACAACTTACAAGAAGGCTTTAGAATTGTTTGTCATTTGTGTTTTTTTTGCAATTAACTTACAGATTTTGAGGACAAGTAACTCATTCCATCTGCAATTTGCCAAGCAAACTTCATCAGCTGCTGTGACGTCAGATTTGTTTGTGGTTTGATATCCGGGTCTTTGTAGTAAGTGTCTTTTAATCCACGGCTCTTCCTCAGGTAACCCAGCAGATCCCCAAAAGGCACATATTCAATCAAAACCAAAAGCTGTTCTGGAAAAAAAATCAGCGCTTTAATTGATACATTACCCTCTAAAAAAATTAGCAATAAATACAATAAATGAATAGCCCAGTCGTGGTCAATACTTTTGAAGAAATCGCACGAAAATAAGATGTAGTTTTACGAAGAGAAGGAGAAAAAAATATTTAACGGTCTAATAAGAGGGTAAAGACCAAATATCCTCTTCCAAAACGTGTTTCTACTTACACAAGAGAATGATTTGTTCAGAGGCAAATATTTGGTCTTAGTCTATCAGTAAATCCAGGAGCGTCTATGTCGGTTAAAAAAAGATAACATTACCTCATGCGATGGTTTTTGCTGCGCTCCATTGGAGCAAATTATTTATGACGAAAAAATGTCAGAGTAAATCATAAACAAAATGTGCACAATAAAATTAGACCCGCATAACCAAAGCATACCAGATTTTGTAACACATCCCAGAAGTTTAATGACGTAAGGATGTGGTTTCAGCTGCTTCATTGTGTCAAGTTCTTTCATCAAATCTCTCTTGTCCGATTCAACAGCGTTTGCTAGAGCGTAATAAACAAGGAGTAAAATTTGGTTCGAGGGAAGGTAATGCGAAATGCCGAAACAATAACATACGTTATAATCATGAAATGGTAAATAGCTAAAAAATACGGTAACTCGGTAAAATTTCTTGAATTACTGAAGGCCAAGACTGTCATTCAATTTACGGTACAAAAGCTCACTTTTCAGCATTTTAATAGCCACTGTGGTCGTTTCAGGACTCCCTCGAAGTCCTACCGCTGTTCCCTTGGCAACCTGACCAAAAGCACCTTTACCAATGATTTTTTCTATGGTCACGTGATGTCTTGGAACTTCCCAGCAGCGTGTTAACGGATGAAGAGGCACATAATCAGCACCTGGAGCTGTTCTTTGTGCTTTTATATTATCTTTATTCACTTCTATGAGATCCATGTATTCCGCAGGAGGCTGAGTGAATTTTCTTGAATCGGGTAGACTTGGTTCGATATCTTCTAATCCTGTTTCATTCTATTAAACCAACATGCCATTAAGGTATTCACATACAAATCTGTTATTAATCCCAGAAAAAAGTTCCACATAGTTATAAAAATCAGTTTACCCAATTTCATCACAGAAACCTTTACATTCTTGCACAGCAAAAGATTACAAATAGTTTTTTAACCTCTATTATCCTTATTATTACTAACAATTTGTCCTCTGCTTTTGAAACCATCATATCCAATGAAGTGATTGAGGTTCATAGCATATTTGCCGAAGCTAGAAACTGCAACATGAAGATTGTCGATTGGTAGTGAAACTTTTTCACAAATACACGCACACAAAAAAAACTCCTGTTGTACTCAGCTCTTAGAATTACGTTTGGTAAAAAAAAGGTATCCAGAAAATAAGACGGCCAAAAATTCGAAAAAACAATTATTTAAAAAGCAAATATCAACAAGGTGCAGACCAGTTATCGATCTATGAAGTGAAGCCACGCACTTGAACCAGGGAAAACCCAAGGAAAATCCTTGGAGTACCTTGTTCAAGGACATGAACACAGGACAAAGACCTTATCGAATCTAACTTCCTCCCCTATTTCATTGTATCCTCTACTGATGCAATATGCTTTTTTTTCGTAGACCTACACGTTTTTTTCCTTCTTATTGTTGCAAGCGTTTATTTTCTTGTAGAAAGTAGAGGTAATATGAAATCACATAATTTCTGGCCACACTAACATGACCTCAATGTCTTAGCTGTTACTTACGTCGTAAACACCTCTTTCATCTTCATAAGTCCTACAATTGATAAAGCATACGAATATTTAAAAAAAGCTGAGAATTTCATCAGCTTTAAGTGGAATTTTGTGTCAAGATGAAACCATATCTGGCACATTACATCGACACAATCCAAGTGGCAGCAAATTCGTACCTCTGTTTCCCTACAGCGACTGAAAAAGAACGAAAGGAAAAAAAGACAAATGATGTGGACGTGGGTCAAAGTTTGCTTTTGTATAAAAATGAATCTTTCAGCCAAACCCTCTAACACAGATTATGATTTTTTTTACTTACCTTTCCTGTGTAGCCAGATTATGTAAACAATTAGAAGAAGGATTGTGAAGGCAAGAACCCCAATTATGGCTAACAAGACGTTGTTAGATGGGAAGTTACATTCCTCAGGACCTAAAATGATTAATTTTACAAAGCTTGATCAAGTAACGTTCAAACAACATTTGCACTGATCCTGGTCGATAAACTGCTCTCACTACATAGCTTAGGCTAATGACCAAAAGTCTAACTCTCATTGGCGAGGTACTAAAGAAAAGTAAGGTGCTAATCTTTCTATAATAATTTCTAAAAGTAATATTTTGTTCAATTGACTAGAAACAACAACGACAAAAACAAAACCGTAGAAATACATCACTCACAGAAATGAGTTGTTTAATTGCACAGATACAGAATACAATTAGAAAAAGGCCGTTTTCGGAAGAATACGTGTAAAAATTTAACACTTTGACATGTTTTGATGCTACTCTGGTTAAAAGATTTAATGAACAGGCCATTTTACAGTTGTGTACTTGGTTGCCAAGCCTTTGATTTGGAGTGAGGCTGAAGTTGACCATGTAATGATAGAGACCAGTATCTAGTTAGCATGATAACAAAGTCATTTACACTTGAAAAGCTGCAAGGTTTGTATCATAACAAGGTCACCTTCAGCCTCAATCCTGTTCAAAGGCTTGGCAACCAAGCATGCAACTGTAAAGTGGACTGAAAGTAACCGAGAAGTTACAGTTCATAGACCCAACGTTGTCAACACTCCTGTCTCACCGCCTTCATCATGGGTGATCTACTCGTTGCACAAAGAGGTCCTTTTACACGCTCACTAATTGGCTGCCCTTTTTTCTGGCGAGGTGTAAATATGTGTCAGGCAGTAAGCCGCCACCATCACAAGGAGCGTGGGCAGAGTTGCTATGCCAGGCTTCCAAACAAGAACGCTGGTGGTAACATCGATAAGTGGTGATAATTTTGAAATTATCCCACCCAGTTGTATGGTTAGTTAGGCATGTGTGCTCCGACAAAGCTGAATTTTCTTTCTCAATAAAAAGGATGATCCTCTTTCAAGATTGATCCTCTTTCAAACGTATACCAAAGTGACGTTTGGTCAGTCCCATATACTCATGATCACAGCCATTGCACGGAATAGAATAAAAAGCGTCTGTTAGTTGTTCATTTGTGATTGGATCCTTAGGTTTGGCAAAAATATGCCCTTAGGTCTGAAAAGGTTTTTGATAACCATAAACGTTTGGGCCATTCAAAATTCTCTTGATGGGTTCCGTAACACCCTGAATGCGAGGAATAACAGCAAAGTAAGTCGCTGGTTCCTTCTCATCAGGAGTATTACTGGTTGTAACTTCATTCATTAAATCTTTAAAAACCAGAGTAGCACTAAACCATGTCTGATTATGCGCCTGGTTGCTTTGTGAACTTTAATATATTTAACAATTTCTTTGTTATTCTTACCTTTTGTCGTACTTTCCAAGCCGTCTGTGGGGATAAAAAACTTTATTTTAGAGCTCACTGAAAGTAACTGACAGTGGTTAAAAACAATAGAGTTCCTCTCTGATGGAAAAAGTAGTGTTGATACAGTGATCAACGTAGCGACCCCAGAATCCAGCCCCCCTATATACGCCTGAAGGATGGCTTTGTCTCTTTGTAATGCGTTTGCATGTCAAGGGTCGCTTCCCTGTCATTATAAATAAGTCCCGTATAGGACTGTAATTTCTGAATTTGATATCATTCATATAGCCATCGGCTGTGAGTGTAACTGCTGCCGTTTAATTATTATCACTTAATTAACTTGTTAACTGAAATGTAGTAATAAAACACCCTGAAAAACAACTTCTCGTACTTCAGCTAATAGGCCTCTGGTTGGCGCACAAATATCAACCACGACTTAAGTGAACTTTTTACATTGATTCAGGTTTATGTAAGCTAAGAATTCACCCGTAAAAACCTCGATATTGATGAGACGGAGAGGGCATGAAAACTAGGAAAAGAAAAGGATAAACCTTTAAAAGAGGAAAATAAGATTCATTTAAACATACTTCCTTCTGCCTTGACTTGCTGAATATTTGCTTTCTCTTGTTTCAGGCTTTCACCAAGCTCATTAGTTGCAGTAATGGCAAACTGATACACCTTTCCTCTCTCCAACACTATTTTCAATTCTCTCACAGAAACATCTCTGATTTTCTTTATTTCTGTCCACTGTCCCACTTTCCCATCAATCACTACTCTTTGATACACTGTATACATGGTAATAACTTTTCCATTACTTTCTGGCTCCTTCCACTTTAGGGTAATTGTATCGTCTGTTGTTTCACCTGGTAGTTCGTCTATTTCGACCACATCTGGGACTCCTAGATTGATTTCAACAACACGAACAGCGTGGAATTTCTAATAATTATACAACTTCTTGTTACAAACCTGGTCACAACCATTATCAGTGATTAAATAATCTGTAAATTGTTCGAGGATTATTTTGGGATATTTTTAAAACAAAAGCGTATATCAAGCGAAATTATGTTAAGTACTGAGATGAATTCAAAATAGCTTGAAAGGACAATTCGCCATTCATTTGTGGCACGTAATTACAGGAAGGAACTCAATTTACGTGCACCTATTTTCTACTTTTGAAAGTTTGACATTGCGCATGACTTAGTAGAGGCACTCGGCAATGACACAGCGTAAAACTGAGTGCACATGCTCCGCTTCCGGAGCCATCTGATTGTCTAGGGCTACGGCTCTTTTTTCTCCAAACATAAGCTGACACGGGATTTTCCGTTGAGACAACAAGCTTTTTTCTCCAGGGAGTTTGCCAACTGAGGAGGCGATGACAAGAAGAGCTAAAGCAATAACAGGTGCGAGGAACTTCGCAGCCATGTTACGACTGCTCAGCCGTAACATGGCATGGTAAAAGGCAAACAATACTTGATAAAACAGGTAGCATTTACAGAATGTACCCGCGTAGGTTGTCTACTGTTCTCACTCATGTTTACCTATGGTTTGTTTATTATTATGCTTAAGGAGGAGACAAACACTTAAAATAAAAAATCTTATCATGCGGCAAGCAGAGAAAATTGTTAAAACTGGGACAAATCTAAGTTTGCAGCAAAATGATTGGTGTAAAGTGCTCAGTAACGAAATCACTTGTGATTCCTCACCTTCAAACTTGGTCTTAATTGTCCTTACAATAGGGTCTCCCTCGAATACAAAATTTCTGGAAAACAGTTTCACCGTGTAGTTGGTATTTTTCTCCAAACCACGAAACGAGTAACTTGTCGTCCCAGGATCGGTGATATCATCCTTTTCTATCTCAGTTTCACCCTTTTGTAAGATCATTCGGTATCCTGTAATCGGACTTCCTCCATCATCAGCTGGTGCAGTCCATCTTATTGTTATAAAAGTTGCTTGAATTACTGATTCTGATGATTTGATGGATGCTTTCCCTGGTTTCTCTACATAGTGCCATAAAAAAATGATTTTGCCAAAAAAGAAGGAAGGAGAAATTTTTTGGGTGATTATCATACAGTATGTCATTGTATTATCACAATTTAATGTACATGTAGCTACCAGATAAATTTAACCAAGAGCCTAATAAAAAGAGGAACAATTAAGAGTCCATGGTGGAGGAAGTTTCCTGTGGATACACGCATGAGAGGATGTCAAAAAGGTGCCTTTCAGTATGCCTCATTGGGGTAACGAACGCGAAAAATATGTGAAGGTCTAACGCTGCTACAGAGGGGAAAAATGCGAACGGGACGCTCAACGACCAAATTGTTAGAAAATGAAAAAATAGTAGAATGATAAATCTCTTATTCGATGGTTGAACATAAGCTTAAATTTTTCAACACATTTATGGACCTTGCAAATTATCCGCACGTATTATGCTTTAAATAATCGAATGACTTGTACAAAGGGAATGAGTTATCCTGTCGAGTACTTTGTAAGAAAATTTGGCTTTTACTTCAATCTATTACACCTGAAACAGTGATAGTGAGCAAGATGCAGACCCTATATATAGTTTTCTTCTTATCAAAATACACTGATCTTTTTTACTTACTTATCTGATTTATCTTTATTAATTTCTCATCAGATGGAATAAGTCCATTAGCAGCAATGCACTTGTAATGACCAAAATCTTGATCATCCCTGAATAGCACTTGTACTTTGTTTTCTCTGGCTGTGACTCTGTTTATTTCACTTCCTTCAGGTTTGTACCAATAGAGTGTTGGTGTAGGAACACCATCAGAAAGACATTTCAAGGTCACTGTCTGGCCAATCCAAGACTTCTTAGATGACGTAGTGACATTTTGAATTGTGGGCGGGTCTAAGAATAAATACTAATGCAATAAGCAACTGAACAAATAATTGGTGATACTTCATATCAATCAGAATATTTATGAGCTTTATCATGCCTCCACTGTTTCATTTTACTAAATGAAATTATGAGAAGAGGAAAAATATGCCACCGTATTACACTTTAGAACAAGGCAAAAATACGCAGCAACATTGGTCGCACTGAACGATCCAAACAAGCTGGGCATTATTTTTAAGCAAAGATGTGGGTCACGACTTCAAGCCGATAAATAACTTATAATCCTCTCTTTTCCCTCTCTCTCCTAAATTGCTTTCAATGCCAGCAGAATATTGGTTTAGAAATGAATTTTTGGTAGAAAAATTGTGTCATTAAATGGGTTGACTCGCGGCCTAAAAACCGTTTGTAATTAATTTCAAGCCTTCACAAAAAGTAACTCAGAAAGTTAAAACGTAAGGTATTTGTTTAAAATTGAATTAATTAATTTCATTGATTCAATAGCAGAGCGCAGCGTAGCCCATACCTATAAAAAAACAGTAGTAATAACAGTAACTCATCAGGCCGGAAAATTTTAATTGTAAGACCAAAATAGGGCAGGGTATGAATAGCAATTACGTAGGTAGAGGGGAAACAGAGTAAGTAATGCGCACGTGCGATCGAATGCGTACCTCGGAAATCCCATTTATTTGGATTCGTGTGCACTACAAAACTCAAGTAAAAAGTAGGGTTATTTAGTATTTTCAAGTGAGTTGATAACGTAAGTTAGCCACCGTAAAGAGTTACAAAGCTGGCTTTTCAATACGTCAGCTTTTTAGCTCTTTATGGTGGCCAATTTATGTTATCTTGTGCGTGAACACCCTTTGGTTGGAAGGTGGTTGAAAGTCCAAATCAGGAGGCTTAGGAGGGGCTGCAAAAACTTGGAGACTGGGTTTTCAATGTCCACCTTCAAGCCAGCCTGGCTGAAGAAAATGCAGGGGGCTTAACTACAAGTATAGCGCTCGCATGCAGCCCAGCCACCACCCTCTTCTAGGATGGGATGCAAATCTCTCTTTGTGGGAAATTTTAATTTTGATAAGGTTTTTTCTTGGATATTGACTTGGTGTGTTTTGGTGAATTTATACATGTAGATATAAATACACCTGTTTGCAGTTTGAAAATAATCTTTTCCTATCAAAAAGGAGATGCATGATACATGTATATTTCACATCGAGAAAAACACAACTTTTTTATAGTGCGAAGATGAAACAAAGACTTGACATCAGCTATTGTGCTGTTCCTTTATCCTTATAATTTATTCTGTTGTCACCTTTTTCTTGAAATAAAAGTGTATTTATTTCTTGGAATTTTTCAATTGCAACGTTTTGAAAATGAGTGTATTTATGTACAATCAAACCTGTATTGAGCGGTCACCCACACGACATCGCATTCCACAGAATAGGGTTAATATTAAAAGTGATAAAAGGCCATGTTATGCCATAATCGATCATTTTATGTAAAAAAAAAAAAACTCGTTAAAATATTACTAACATTAATTTCGGGAGAGAAACATAGATTAAATTTTACTACAAAAATCATAGTTTTAATTGAATGGTTCCTTTCTATGAGACTGATCATTACAGGTGGAAGACAATACAAACAGGTGGTTGTCACTCACTCAAAGGTGACAACAGCGATTAAGGAGAAAAGAAGTTGGAGACTTTAACAACTGGCCACTAAATACAGGGTGACCGCTTATAGGTTCGACTGTATTATGGATTCAGCAGCAGTGGCAGCTTTTTATGACAGACTGAAATAAAGACTTACATTGCACAGTGACATAAACTCTTACTGTCTTTTCTTGTCTCCCTCCATTGCTTGCGATGCAAACATATTCTCCCGCATCATTCCTGTTACTACTGGAGATGTTCAACTGTTTGGTGTCAGACAGTTTAATCTCAGATTTTTCCCATCTTATCTTAGGTTCAGGAAAACCCGAGGCATCACAACTCAAAAACATAGGAGTTGACGCATTAACTGTTATATTCTGTGGCACTTCTGTAAACTGGACAGGAACTAGGTAAGAAGAGAGAAACAACAAAATTTTCACACCATAACAGAGTGAAATTTGGTTCAAAACTATCTACTTCAAACGCTATAGAAATAAGATTGTAAAATGTAGCACATACATAAAAAAAATCAAAAAATGGAAACAAACAAGAAATTCACAGTTTTTGGCAGACACAAGATAATTGCTCTTGAATAATGTCCTGGTTTTTTTTAACCAAAAAAATAAAATCAGACCTGGAGTTAATCTCAAACTTGTGCCTAAATTCCAGGATTTTTGCTACACGTTAATGTGCGACATTGAAATGCTCCCATAAAGCTACACAAACTTACAGACTTCTTGTGTCTGAAAACAATCTAGGGTAACCATGGGATGCCATTTCCACAATATCATTTTTTTGTTTCTATCATGCACTTGTCAATCATTATTAGGCTTGTTTCCGTATTATAAGGTACAAGTTCATCATAATTAGGCATTGGTTTTTATCATTAGGCACCTGTTCATCATTGTTAGGCACCAGCTCATCAATATTAGGCACCTGTCTAACATTATTAGGTACAAGTCTATCACCATAAGGCACCAGTTTATTATCATCCGGCACAACTTTTGCTATTAGGCACCCATTTATCATTAGGCACTGGTAACATTTTTCAAGACAGGCCTCATTTCGCAGCACTTTTCCAAGGTACCTAGGGTGGGAGCATTGTGTGGAAAGCTGAGAAACGCTTGCGAAGGAGACGCCTCTTTAGCTGAAGAGCAATGCAAAGATGTTTGTAAAGCCACACAAAATGTGCCTCGTCCCAGACTTTTTTCTCCTTCCCCTCACCCACCTTAAATTCTTTATTCATTCCCATTACTCCCAGGAAAAGCCTACAGCGGGTAATAATTCGCAGTGTGGAAATTTTTATTGATGCAAGTAAACTGGTAAAAAACGTTTTTCCCATTTCGGATTATAATTACAAAGTATTCAAAAATACTCAAAGATGTTTCTACCCACCATTTATGTAAAGCCTCACAGTGGCTTCTACTCCGTCTCCAACATCATTATGTGGGACACATTTGTACTTGCCATAGTGCTGAGATCGATTGACGTCATTGAGAGTATACTCACTGTTGTTGTTATTACTTAGGAGGCGGCCATTGAAATAGAACTTGTAAATTGACACTTGAGGCACAGCAGCCATAACTATGCACTTAAATGTAACAGTGTCTCCTTCAGTGACAGTATTTTGTGAAGCATTGGTAGTGAGCCTTGCACCTTCGGGTTTGTCTAAAAATGTATATCAAATCAAAATCTTAATCTCTGTTTATTTCATGGCTCATACATTCCCCCTGGTTATAAATCATAACCTCTTGTAAAAGTATAGAGGGTGCATGATAATGCAACACGCACGGACTAATCGTGTGTGAGTTAATTTAGTATCAATCCATGGAGTAACCTTGGTTAGAAAATATAAGGTTTTTGTGGTGAAAAATTGCAGAAAGCCATCCGACCATGGTTAGAATGCTGACTAAAAGCAAAATACTCCAACTCACACATTGCACGCTGAAAAACAATGGCACTACTGCAGCAAGGAAAAGGACACCAACTATGTCGTTACAAGGAGACAGCCAACTATACTTGTTATCGAACGTAAAAACATTGTCGCTCGAACAGAATTTCAAGTGAAAATCCTTCATTTTGAGCCGGAAGACAAGTGCAACTGTGCCCTAGACAAGTACATGTGAGAAGGTCTCATCCCGCAAAAAAGCGAGAGCCTAATTTGAATCTATGACATTCCTTATTTATTCCTTATTTTATTTCCTTATTTTTTAAAGAACAGAGCCTCCCTTGATCAAATTAAGAGTGAAAAACAAGGGAGATTTCGGTCAGGTTGTGTTCATACTATTGTGCTTCGTTTTACTTCCCGAGAGTCTGAAACAGGCTGAATAAATTATAATTGTGTTAAGTATTTCAACTTCGCAAGGGCGATAGAATGTAAACTACTTATTTCAACAAATAAATTTTTTTATCAAGTGCACACTCGCAATCAACTAAATATTTGATAAGCACAGTGTCAATTACATTGAAATTGAACACCTTTCTTTGGGTTCTGTTAGTAAGAAAGCTTATGTTTACATGTCTATTATAATTCTTTATGGAAAGTGCTGCATCGCCATGATAATTATTACTTATGTCTTATTCTTTTTTTTTTCGTAAAAATTAAATATTTTGGTGGGCTTCTGTGTGAATAGACTCTCTTAAAGTGCGATCAAAAATTGATTTACTTGATTGAAATTTGTAGGGCTTGAAATGATTGTGGAAAAAAAATGCACCCTTATGGAAAAAAATTGTCTGATGCATCAGAGCTTTCAATGAGTTTTGCCCATGGCACGTGACACTTTTTCCACTGATAGGAAAACGTTTTGGAGTTAAGAGGTGCAGTGTATAACATGACTCACCAACCGTCCAGGAAATTTCTTCCATGTATCTATAATATCAACGACTAAACTTGGGGGGAACTACCTGATTGAAAACAAGTTTTTTCAAAACATTTCCCCTTTATATCGATAGGCCTTATTTTCATTGGCTGAAAACCTAAATCAAAGCAAAGTGATATTCAATCAAACGGATATTACAGTGGCTGGACATGCTGATGGTGATCAATGATCATGAAGGCTGTTAAATGACTGTCCGCTTCGACTGCTATGAATCTGACGGAAAGGTTAAAAGTGTTGCAAAGACTATTGGGGTGAGTTTTTGCGACTTTGAAACCATCGACAAAACATTGCCACATTTTCTCAGCTAATGAAGGGCGAAAATCGAAGTGCATTGCAGACTGATCGAGTTTCTGTGGCCCGAAATAGGTAAATTTGGCGACTGCTCAAACCGGCTTGAGAAAGCAAAGTATATTAGTTGTGGCGCTATCAATGTGGTTTTTGTAGACCATGGTAAGCACTACCTTTGTACTCTTATACAATAAAACTTTGCTCAAGGAATAAAATGGACTGGTTAGGATTCCAGAACCTGCTCCTCTGTTCTTTAAATTTTTATTTTAAAATATGACTTTGGGCTTGTTAAGTTATCGAGACTTTCAAGAAACGGGCTCCAGATGTTGTTAACAGTACGCATTTTACTCCAGTTACGCTTGGAACAAGAAAACAAAACATCACTCTTTGGAATACCTTTGAAATGTACAGCCTTAAAGCCCTGTGGCCATCTGTATCATTCTGTATTTCTAGCATTCAGATCGCTTTCATGTGGCTAACTTGCCTTGAAGTCTGCCTAGGTGGTTTTTCATCATCTTGTCGTGTGTCAGTGTTACATACGGCTTCCCTTGTTCATCCTGGAGAAAGGCAAACTGTAAGCTATACCAAGCTTCCCTCCATAGCCTCTTTCTACAACCCGTTTACCACTCAACTTGTAAAGGCAGCTTAGTTAAACTTAACTCTTTTCTTGTATAGCAGGTTTTTAAGCATCTGGTGGAGGCAGAGTGGACAGGTGGTCAGGGCCGCTGGGTTTGTACAAATGGGTGGTTCCAGGTCCAAGCTTCCACCCTGCTTCTCACTGTATTTGTTCGCGGTTGCCCATGTTCAACTCTTCGGCTGCACTTTGTATGTTTCCAGCTTGTCTGCCTCCTTCCGTGTATGATCAGAAAGTTTATTAAAAACGTCAAGAAAAGAAAGTATGTCTTTTACTTCTTTCTGACTGTTTAACATTGCTTGGTTAATAAACCACTCCAGCGTTACTGTTACACAAAAACGAGTTTTTAGTCTTCGGACAGAGGAAAAAATGTCTTGCACAAGATACACTGGTTGCAAGATTAAGCAACATAGGCTTGAATACTAAGGTAAAACAGCCCATAACTTTCCTTTCTAGGAAGGGCAACCTTTAGTTTCTGTTTTCAACTACATGCAAATTCGTCAAAACTTGAAAAAATTCCAATTCCCTCAGAAGCCTTTTCGCTTTAAATGACACACTTTTTGGAGTCCTTGCATTATGTTAAAGTAACTGAAAGGATACCCAAACCAATAAATAGGGCGAATTAATAGAAAGAAGCTTGAAATAACCAAACTTTCAACCAAAGAATTAGTTTCTAATCATCACTACCTGTCTCACTCTTTATGTCTATCAAGAGTACGTCCACGTTGCAGAGGGAATTTGCGGAATTCCTCCATTACAAACCTTATTTATAAATTACTTATGTATTTAATTTGTCACAAAAATACATGAAAATAGAAATAGTAATACGGACACAATAATTCAAATATAAATAAAAAATGGCTACTTATCCCAATACAAGTAATCCAAATTATTGTCACAGAATTGAAAATTTTCAGTTTACAAAACAAATTTTCAACAGAATTCGAAAACACTTTAGTATAATTATACAAAAGCAACTATCTGCCTCAGTCTCCCATTGTCTATGTCTTGAGGAATATTCAACAACATTCACTGCCGCTTAAATTGTTAAATGTTAACTACTTAATAAACGAGAGTTAGGTACTCATGGGAAAATCTGAAACTAAGGCTTGACATATTGATTGAGCAATAGCAAGCTCAATACCGCTGACCTGCGGCTTGAGATTTTCCCATAACGACCAAGCGGTTAAGGTTATTGAGTTGTTTATAGTATGGCTTACAAACAGGAGGAGAAACTTATGTAAGTTGAAGTCGTCAATTTACACAAGCAATGTAAATCCTTCTACTCACAGTTTTCTACTTAGTGATTTAAGCTTTATAACAACACAACTTTATATTTTGTCTCCCTGCTAGGGTTCCCGATTCCAAACATCAAGATCCAAAGTCTCAGTAGCGCAAGTAAGAAGCTCGAAGTCAAATCCAGCAATAAGCTAATTACTGTTCACCCCAACAAGGACGTGTTTGTCAGGCTCCTCATCGCATCCAATTTGCCTAAAAGATGTGGTGAGCTTCAAACTGTCTTCAATCCCGTATTCATTCACTAGCGGAAGTCTTACAAAAGGTGTTAAGAGCACGCTATGCTCTCTTCTAGAAAAAGACGTTCACACAGTTCAGCAGCTGAAATCGAAAGGTTGTTATTACCAAGGGTATGGCGGTTCCAAAGATGACCAAATCTTCTGCGCTCGCTCTTTTCTAAAAACTGTCTGCAAGTCCACCTTGTCTTTAACCAATACTGAGTGACTTTATTAAAGGAGGTAAGTGTCAACGAAGGGGAACATTCATTGACCTCCAAGTGCTAATCGGAGGTCCTTCCTCTCCAGTACCAAGATAATGGGGAAATATATTTCCAATCCAAAAAACAAGGTATGGCTTGAACTATTTAGTTCAACATGTTTTAATTCCGCCATAGATGTCTAGTTTCGTTGCCAGCAATCTATAGTTGTAGCTTTTGACATTCGTTGCGTTTGATGTACGTTTGAGCTTTCCCTTTGGATCCATTTTTAAACCTGAATGCTTCATTTTTGACACTTGGTAAACCTGTGCAATTTCTTGTCGGTTGCTCTCTGCAGACTTGGAAAAAGGAAGGCCCATGTTTGCAGCTTATACATGACCACAAAAAAGACAAGCATTCCAGATGAAAGAAGCGAAGCCTATGTTTGCAACTTATACATGACCACAAAAAAGACAAGCATTCTAGATGAATTATGTTATCTCATGTTCTGCCAGAATAAACAAAAAAACGAAATGCTTCCATCCACAACTGATTGGCTTCTTCAACATCTGGAACATTTATACAACCAAGCATTCGGGTGGAGTCGTGCTCTTGAAGCTATGCAGGATCTTGGATCACCGGAGGGTCATGGATGGATGAGGGACGGGGAACTTCTCATACTACTGCCAATCACAAATGCACCAGCGCCAGTTAGCATTCTTGAGCTGATGACGTGCAAGTACAAGACATCTACCTGCCAGCAAAACTGTCCTGCAGCAACACAGGACTTGCTTGCACAGAAGTGTACTTCTGCATGGCAGACAAGTACACCCACGACCCCAAGACACCCAAGACCCCACGGTCTGACCTTCGTTAGTGACTCAGAAGAAAGCGATGAAGAGAGAAGCTTTGTAGAGGAACTGTAAAATAGGTGACATATGAGGCCTTCGTGTTTAAAAGGTAAGCTTTCCGTCGATTAAAATTGGAGATGAGTCACTTTAAAGCTCAACAGACCAAAATAAGTTATGTGTTTTTAGTTGCAATATGTGTTGCTCTGAGGTAAAAGGTGGTGTAAATACGAGATTTGGAAAGATGACACAAATATGATTTCATTTTAAGGTAGGAAGGCGGATTTAGGCCCTTGGAGGTCACATACTTAATCATGTGACATAATTTGCAGAAGTTGTGCATGGCTGGCCTTCTGTCATTAAGAACTTATGATATAATTGGAACTTTTTTTCATGAAAACATTAATGGCCGCAAACAGGGTTTACCTGAGTAAGCTTCTTTTTCATGTCAAATCATACACAAAATTTGGCGAAAATTATATTTATATCATTGTTTTAAGCTAAAAAAGTAGCTGAAACTACCGATTGTACAATGTACAACAGTTCAGCATTTGTAATGAAATATGATTTCCTATATGTATAATGATCCTGATTATGTCCGTAGACTAAGTTATCATTATTAATATCAAACTTGCTTGTATGACGACGAGGCTCAGGGTACGCAAGAAATCCCTTACATCAATAGATATAAGACCATTACTGGACTTGAAAAATAGAATTAGTAGGTCTGATATTCCTCTAAAATAATCGAAAGGTGGAGAGAAAAATTACCGTTTAAACTCACTTTCTCTTGTAAAAAGGGGCAGATATTGAATATGGCATGTTAAAAAGGTTGTCACAGAACTTCTTCAACAGTAGATTTGTGCTCGCACAAAGTGCAACCTTAATGCCATTTCTAGACATTTACTTGGTTTTTGTTTTTTTTCGTTTGGTTGTTTTTTTTCTTTACCTGATAAGAACAGAAAGCTTTCCATATGATAGATAGACCCATGAATGAATCAAACTGGTTACGAGTCACAAAAATTAAATAATGAATGATGAAGGGGTGAGATGTGCACCCCACTAAACTTGCTTTGTATTGAACTTTTAGTGGTAACAATTCATGTTTTACATCTGGTATACTCCAAGAAAGCATGTCAGGTGTAGTTTTCTTAATGACCAGTGACTTCAAAATCTAGAGATTACAAATTCCTGCGCATATACGAACACTAAAACAATTCAGTATCTCAGAAAGCGAGGTGACATAGTGCTTGCTGGTTACACAACCTCCCAAACAGAAAGGCACGGAAATCAATTACCGTTAAGCACAGCATTTGTCTTTCCTTTCCCTGTCTTTAAATTAAAAGCAAGTGAAGGTTGTAATCACTCCATAGTACAGTCCGTCACTTTTGCGTTATCAGTCGAGTGTTCAGTATAAGGTAGCAAGGCCTTCGAATTTTGAAATATAAAATAGATTCTCGTCCTAAAACAGTATTTCTCTTCGAACAATATACATACAAATACGACGACAAATCTTAAGCAGGCAGTTTTAGTTTCAGTCGATATTTGTATCTATCAGCTGATCTCATCTATAAGTAGAACAAACATGTAATTTCTCAACTGACAGTCAGAATTTTGACCAGTTCTCAGCTTTCCATTAAGCCTAAACTAGAGCCCTCACACAGGATCAGAATATGCACTAGCCCTGTGTGCTAGTCAGACGGAGTGAATTTTGGGTTGTCACAATGACTCGGAAAAGGCGTCAAGCCACGTCCTCCTACGCAAAAAAATTTGAGTAATGATTCCACCTAAATTCAATTGTCCCAACCAATACCTGGGACCAATGCATACAAAAAAGGATTTGAGGTGGAATTCTGTTTCCTTACACTTTTGAACAGATTCATCAGTTTTGTGTAACTGGCCCCAATAACAGGAGTCGCACTGTAAATAAAGTAAATTCAGAAATAGAAAATTAAGGTTAAAATATACTTACAGTAAACTACAATTGTTGTGTCAATGGAAGTAACGTCCACTGAGTTATTGGCTCGACATGTATATTGTCCTGCATCTTTTCTGTTTATATTATCGAACTTTAAATATGCATCTTTCTTCCCTGAACTTTCCAGTACTCCATTTTTCATCCATGCTAAATCCGGCAGTGGTTTCCCAGAAGCTTCACACTTTATACTGACAGAGGATCCTTCAATGTAATATTTTTGTCCCAAAGAGAGGCTTATAAGTGGTGCCTCTGAAAGGTAAAAGAGTTTATATCATTCATCATATGGCATATGGCGCTGCAAATCTTACTTGGACTGAGTCTTAAAATTTACCCCATTACAATAAAATAAACCAAAGGATCCACCAATTGGTCCCCAATAACCAACTAGTACAAAGAGGCTCAAACTTCAATCTGTACAAGTTAACCTGTTGGTGCTAGCTATTGGAGAACTTGCTCCCAAACTAACTTGTAAAGCAGAGCACCAGCCTGGGGAATTAAGGGCTAATTCAGGAAGTCACTCATTGGGCTACTCCCATTTTTGTAAACAAATTTTTTGCTGCTACACAGACAAATAGCAAAAGAGCCAATCAAGCCACACCTCACTCGGAACTTGGTCTGATTGTTCATCATGACTGTTCTGCTAAAGAAAGGAGAGTTTCTTTTCCTCCGCATTTTGAAGAATCATACCCACAAATAAAACACTCTTAAGCCCAAGTCAAACGCAAAGAAAACGAATTACTTCCCTGCCTTAAGAATAGACTGTATGGAGACGACTGTTACAATTTGTGCTAAAAATAATATGAACGTTTTGCTCCTTCCCAACAGAGAAGTTGTCGCTCAAGTTGTAAAACACAATCTCAATCTGTCACGGACATTACATTTGCAATGACGCAGCGTCATTCCATCAGAGCTCTACACATACAAGTTACGCCCCTAAAGGGGAGAGTTACATTTTTATACAATTGTGAATAGGTGTTCCCAAAACTTATGGCGAGATAATTTGATTTGGTTCTTAAAACTAAAGGGAAATCAGTCCGGGCTATAGCCAATACGAGGCAAACAGAGGCACAAGCTAGCAAGTAAATAAACATATCATTAAATCTTACACACATGATCCAGTCTTCGTTTTGGTGAAAACGTGAAATAGGCAGCACCCAGAATATTGGTTGAGAAACAATTGAGAGCAGAAAGGCGGATTAAGTTCACACTAACCAGTTCCTAGTAATAATCGACACAAGATTTAAGCTCATTTGACACTAACAAAGCTGTCTTCCAGAACATCGAGAGATGCCGATGTAAATCAAGTCCTTGTTGCAAACTAAAGGAGTGAGTAATAAATGCAAAGACCTTGCCAGCCAGAGTAGCTGAGAGAGTATTGGTGAAAGGAGGAAAATCTAATTTAATGGCAGAAGTAAAAACTTGATTTTTAACAGTACTTGGTGCTACATTATGTGCAAGTGTTGAAGGCCGAGGAAACTGTATGTGGATTCCTTGAGAATGGAGTGGCTTGTTTGAAAAGTTCCTTGATCTAAAGGTGGATAATACTACTTGTGCATCTTAAAATATTTCCATCTCCCCACTGAAGTGTACATGAACTTGATCTACAGTTACTTACCAATAAAAGAATTTCGGTGGGGTTTAGCTGAAGCTTGTCATCCAGTTAATAAAATTACAAAATCTTGCAAGGAGTTATGGAATAAACCAGAAACTATTATAGAATTCTATGTACTTTTGCCTATAAACGAGACCAAGAGGAGCTAACTCTGAAAAATTCTAAAAAATCTCCCGGGTACAAAAGCCTTAAAAGAGTTACGTAGCGTTTATGCTAGCTTGATCTAACCCCCCAATCCAAAAAATGCAGCTTTCATGCAAAACAAGCTGATGCCACATGAAATTATCATTAGTGGATACACCAGCCTTACAATCAGGTATAATGATAGCTAAACGCTCTCAGCGCTAGATATTACAAGCTGCATTCAGTTGGAGGAGAATTAACATGCGTTAGGCCTTTAAAATGTGTGCAAACAGCTGCCTCCTCTAAGTAGAACTTACTGTAAGACAAATACATAATTAAAATGCTGTGAAGTAGAAAGTTACATGGTTCTGAAAGAGTACAGAGACAAGGGAAAAAAGAAGATTATGTGATGGCTGCTGAGTGCAAACAATTTTTGTTACGTTAAAAAAGTCGTAAAGGATCAAAAACAAGCCAGTGAACAGGTGAATAAAATCCTTCAAGCGTGACAAGACAATAAAACATCTTTCTCCATTTCTTTACAAAGCCTCAAACTTACCATCTTTATTATTCTATTTACAAAACATGACGCTATCGACAATGCTGATCAAAGTAGTATGCAGGACCCATGTCATATATGAGCTTCGTATAGGGGCCTTGCTCACCATAGAGTCTCTGTGGCTAAGTGGACCATCTTTCTTATTCCATTTACAAAACATGACACTATTAACATTGCTAATCCTAGCAGTATGCGGGACGCATGTCATATATGCTGCCTCTCATTGGTTATGCAATATTTTCCTTCATTACTCCTGCAAAATTGAACTACCACTCACATTGTTTCTAGTTTTGACTGACCATTTTTAATTGACAGCTTTACCAAGAGAAAATCTCAGTACTCATATTAATAATAGTTACCTATGCATAGCTGAGCAACCCAGTAGTTGGTGCAAGAAGAATAAAGCAATAACTCTTTGATAACTCTTTGATTTCTGACTGAAGAGAAACAGCAAAGTATATAGTAAAATTTATTTTCGCCTCTTAGGAGTGTGGTGTTGCATGCCAAGTAAAAGTAGCACTATTGTTCCCCAAAAGTCCTGTTAGGACTGAAAGTCCACTTTCAGCCCTGCATAAAAAGGTTTGTGCAAATTTGTGCTATTGTTTACTTTCTCCAGATCTAAGAAATATGAGGGACATCAGAGTTGAATGCATTTGATTTGTGTTTGATCTTGATATTATGTCTGTAATACGCACCTGCCACAATAAGCTGCACTGTACTTTGTACTGGGTAGGAGAACCTTCCAATCACTTCACATCTAAATTTGGTATTGTCTCCAGGATAGATGTTATTGATAACCAGGGTAGCTCTTCCTTTAATTTTAACTCTCCCTTTGTAAGAAAGAGGAATTTCAGGATGAACTTGGACACCACGACTGTCATTAACCATCATTTTGACAAATGCACTACCCACGAGAAACGGACACTAACGCTTTTCCGTTTAAGCTGCAAAACCGTTTACTATCCGTTTATATCCGTTTAAACGGTTCATGAAAGCGTTTAAACGGTTTGCTTATCCGTTTAAAAAAATTTGCATCCGTTTAATGCTTTAGCTAAAACGTTTAAGCGGTTTGCTCATCCGTTTAAAAAAATTTGCATCCGTTTAAAAAAATTTGCATCCGTTTAAAAAAATTTGCATCCGTTCGACGCTCTAGCAAAAACATTTAAACGGTTTGCTTACCCGTTTAAAAAAAAGCTATCCGTTTAAAGTTCCACGGAAAGCTTTGGACTGTTTGCCTATCATTCTGTAATAGGCAGTTCGAAGTATCAATCTTACGTTCGCTCGATACTCGCCGGTTCTTGAAATACAGAAAGACCGTATCTTATTTTGGTTTTATCTATTGCGTGATCATAGTAAGCGAGTTCCGTCGCATCCTTTGACAAACAAGTTAAATCGGCTACTCTCTTTCTGTTTATATCATCTTGATTCATCATTCTTGGTTTTATTGACAATCATTTTAACGGCCCCGCTTGGTGCGTGACACCGATTCGACCTTTTATTTGCAATGGAACTTCATTGCGTTATTTGACCTTGAAAGGTCTCGGCTTCAGACAAGGTGGCGGCATTGCATATGCAAATTTGTTTCGCGAAACTTCCGAACAGGAAGAAATGAAGTTCATTTTCAATACTAATAAGAATAAACAAAGGAGAAGATTATGAGTTTCTCGCGGAAGCCGTTCAGGATATTCGGCAGCGAAACTATTCTCAGTAAATTGCGCTTATTTCATGAATGTCACACGAAAGCGGCAGTAATTAACCCAGAAATAAAATGCGCAAGTATATGCTAGTTATTACTTTTCAAATTATCATGCTAAATATTTTCGCTTTAAAGGATAATTATCCGTTGTCACTCTGAAAGTTTTTCCGCAGAAGATCTCGCCGGCTCAACCACAGCCGTTAAACATTAATTTTAAGCTCATCGTTTGTCGATTTTGGTCAACCGTTTCTCGGTTTAAGCCATCCGTTTTTGGACTTTGGTCAACTGTTTAACGTTTCGGGCTGACCGTTTTTATCTTTGGTCAACCGTTTAAAAGTGTGAGCCATCCGTTTTTGAACTTTGGTCAACCGTTTAACGTTTCGTGCTATCCGTTTTTATTTTTGGTCAACCGTTTGAAGGCCTAAGCTATCCGTTTTTGGACTTTGGTCAACCGTTTAAATTTTTTGCCATCCGTTTAAGCGGTTATGGCATCCGTTTAAACGCTCGAGTTAACCGTTTACTATCCGTTTACAACCGTTTTTCGAGACCGTTTAACGGAAAAGCGTTAGTGTCCGTTTTCCCGTGGAGGGTCACATTTGTTTCCATTGTCCTGATTCAATAGAGGTATTTCCAGCCCTTCTTTATCAAGCCAAATTATACACGGGAGGTGCAGTATTGTGCATGATTCGAATGGTTGTCTTAATTACTCATTATTACGCATTGATAACTTAAATTTTGCAATCATTTACACAAGAAATCAAGTCGAGTTACTGCAAATCGTACCTTTGATAGATCGGGGCAGCAACACTTTACTTGGCCTTACATACACATACTTGTTTTTGAAAAAGTGATTTTGTAAAATAACCCCAATAATACCTTTTTGACCTGGTGTAAGTGATGGCTTAACGAGCTTATTATGGACTGACATAAGGACTTCAATGTTTACAAGGCGAGGAATGGTTTCTTCAAACGCCTCCATGACGATGACTTTAAAAAATTGACATGCATTAGGAACATGGCTGTGCTCACTCAATGTCACCCTCTTTCCCTGTTGTGGTACAACATTGACTGTTGGGCCAGTAAATATTATTAAATCACCAAGAATGGATTGTTTTCTTTTTCTCTTGCAATCTGAAATACCGATTTGTCTCATGTTTGTCATAGGTCTAAAATGCGAGGAACTTGCGGAACTTGCATTGCGATGGAGGCTCGAGCTTGGATTACGTTGTCTACTATGCGAGCGTCCAGAAACACGAGATACTTCAGCAGTAATATTTGATTGAGTTGGCTGTCATTTGTTTTGATAATACTCGTACTTCCTCAGGAAATTGACGCAGTTGCTGTTCTGATTGCTGCGCCATTTGCCCGACTCCGGCAGCGAACGAGGACGCCTCGAGGATGAGGGAATTTCCCGCCAAAATACACTCCGCTGCGTAGCTGTTGCTCACCGGCTCAGAAATACCAGTCGATAAATCCGCATAGTGATTTCTCTTTCTCAACAGTCAATATTTATTTCTCGGTATATTGCTACGTCAGTCTTTTTCTCAATTAATGTTTTTTCATTCTCGATGGGTAATTTAAAATCTCGCATGACAGTTTTTATTCCCGCACAATGATTTCTATTTCTCATGCAGTAATTTCCCAATCTCACATATCGATCACTGAAACTCGATAGGTAATTTTGGACTCAACCCACTTTTGTCGTGTATGGCTTGCCATATGAAATGGTTTCATGTTGTGGGTCACGTCTAACATCTTTTCGGTTCTGTGAAGACGGCTCTTAAAAATGTTTTTCAAAATCATGGCCGTTCACCTCGAGATTTTAACTCTGAGTGCACCTTCAGCTAAAACTCGGGATTCCAATCCAACCGTGACGTGGGACTTGCCCTCGCATGCTAACAGTAAATGGATTATACTGCACATCAAGTGTACTTAGCAATAATGCTGAGAGAGGAGTCCATTGTGTATTTGTTTACATTTTCTCCAAGTTTCTGAGACAATCCGGAATAATTGCTTGTCAATATGTTTTGAATCCGGCACAGGTACTTTACGTCATTGGAATACTTTAATTTTTAACTACAGACGTGTATAGCTTCGTTCTTTAAGCAGCAAATATTGCTTAAAGAAGAAAATGCAAGTCACTATATTCATATTACTGGACTGTTAAGGTTAACTAGCTTGAGATACCGTGCCAGCGGAGGCACCAGAAGTCTGATCAAGTACTTTAAATTCATTCGGTCATTTGGTCACGCTTTTAAATAACGGGAGGCATGTTTGGGCTTACAGGACAACTGACCTTGAAAGAGTGGACATATTTTTAGAATGCTAACCGAAACAATTTCACGAGACATTCGAAATAAACAACAAAGTACGTACAAAACCAATATTCAAGAACTCGCTAAAACCTAAACATCACTTTCCATTGACGACTCTAAGCAAGGTTAAGGACAAACCCAAACACGACTATTGATGACGAATATCGTGCGAGAGTTAAGCCATATTACAATGGTCTAGGACAAATCACTGAAAAGGTAAAAATAAATGTGTGGTCTTGCAGCACATGACAAACCAACGGTCGCAGGACTCTCACAAGGATTTCAAGATAATCTAACAGGCCTAAACAAATCCCAAACACTTAGTCAGAACATATCTAAATTTAGTAGTTCCCAAACACTTCTAATGTTGGTAGTTTAATGGAAAGTGATTAGCTGCCAATATACCACGCAAATTTCCGATTTTTAATGCACGAGGCAAATCAAATTCCGAAAGACAAGTAAGGGCTTTCTTGAGAGCGGAATCGAAACTAATAACTTCACAATCTGAGTTCCCCAACTTTCTCTTTCTCACGAAAGCGAAATGTCAGAATGACGCTCAAATGACATATTTGGCTTGTGGTTGACAGCTAGAGCTTAACCGCACCAATCAGGAACTGTAGACAATGATCTTTCTCGGAAATCATAGAAAATTATTCATCATCCAGTATTTCCTAGAACCCATTGGGAAATTTCCCTGTTGACTGGTTATAAAATTCGTGTCGATTGAAAATCGCAATTCGTGGTTATCTGAAGACAAGCTAACGTTCTTATCCCTCTCAAAAGGAATTTGCTTTGTAAGAGCTTTGACAGTAGGTTATGGCAGCCGGCGGAACATCATCACCAACTCCTGCTGGTCTCAGTGGACCCTCAGTGGCGGACCTCTCGAAAGAAAAAACGAATGGGACAAGGTTGGCAAGACTGCTTATTGACGAAGGAACAAAGGTTTTAATGAAATTCTTCCATTCTATGCATCCAGAGTCAACCTTACAGAACGCATTGAACAACAATCGCCCAAAGCTCGATGGGCTGAGGCGGAAGCAAGTAATATTTGATGAACAGTGGGAAAAATTGTTTCCTACCTCAGGTAAACCGCCAGACTCGAAAGACTTTGACATCACCCTCTTACACTTACTACTCCGTGAAATTTGTCATCTAACGGCTCCTTCGACCGGATGGCGCAAAATGCCTGCCGACACTGATGCCAGCCCTGAAGCCAGCATCGTGCGTATCAAATGCTATAGAAATGAGCTTTGCCACAGTGTTTCTATAGGAGTTCCGAATGACGAATTCGAAGACAAATGGAATAAAATATCTTCATCTTTGGAAGTACTTGAGGTTGCCGCCCATCGGAAGAAACTACAGTCCCTGAAGAGTGCTACCACCGATCACGAAGCTCAATTGGTTGAAGAGGAACTCGAACAATGGAGGAGGGAGAAAGAACTTGAGGAGATTGGAAAAGTCTCTGAACTCTCCAGTTGTCTTCCTGATGACTTTTCAGAAGAACATGTTATCGGCCGTGGTGATCAAATACAAGACATCAAAGAAAAAGTTCAAAGTGGAACGGTTCCTGTAATTCTGATCACTGGTGGACCAGGATTCGGAAAGACGACAGTAGCAAAGCGAGTGGCCTGTGAATTAGCCAAACCCGAGAATGAAAGAACTGTGTTGTTTTGTAGCTTATCATCAAAGACTACTTTCAACGAAACGACTATGGAAATGATCAACTCATGTCGTAAAGTGGTCAACACGCAGGTACCAGAGAATCCGGGGCAGTGGCTCAAAGACTGGAGCAAACAAATTCAAGACCAGGTCACTTTTGTTCTTGACAATGCAGATGGTGTCATCGAGTCTGAAGATCGAGAATTGTTCCTCAATTTCTTACGTGATGTAAGAATGTTGTCGCCACAAAATGTCACATTTGTAATAACTACAAGAAGAACATTTCAAAATACCGACCTGAAACCAAAAGAAGTCAGGCTACGCGAGTTGTCAAACGAACAGGCCAGAAATCTTCTAGTTGCTCAAGTTCACCTCCACGAACAAGGTTTCCAGCAACAACTCTCTAAAGCAGAGCGCATTGTAGAACTTTGTGGCTGTGTTCCTCTGGCCTTGTGCGTTGTTGGATCTCTGCTTTCAGATTACACCGAAGAAACTCTTATTAAAAAACTGGAGAAAGAACCACTTGCTGTACTAGAAGACGATGAAGGATCTGTAGAAAAGGCCCTCAAGACCTCTTTTGATCTATTGACTGAAGCTGGACAAGAAGCCCTCGTTCTAATGTCAACTTTCCAGGGGTCTTTTGACTCAAGTGCTGCCGAGGCTGTAATGAAAGCGTGCTCAGTTCCTGGAATTCAGCCCATCAAGATTATTCGCTCCTTGAAAAAGAGTTCGCTCATCGAGCAACCAAGTTCCCAGAGGTATCAAATGCATCCACTCATTCACTTGTATGCAAGGAAGATTGGTCAAGCCAAGTATGCCGATCTTTTAGCTAATGGAGAAAAACTGGCCTGTGTTTATTTCATTTCTTGCCTTGCGAACAACGCCGACTTGTACTGGAAAAAAGGCAGCTGCAAAGAATCCCTCTTTTTATTCAACAAGGACAGAAACAATTTCGAGCATTTTCTTCGCATTTACGCCCAAGGAAGGGAGGAAAAGGATGTAGAAATTATGGAACGCTCTTTAACTCTTTTGGAGAGTTTTCCTCAGAAGTGCATGTATTTGGAAAGGTGTCTTCATCCAAAGAATTATGTCCAGTTCCTTGAACAGTTACTGGACACATTTGACTCAACTGTTCAGCCAATGCATGTTGTAGAACTTTCGTGTCTTCTTGGACATGAATATAGGAAGAAAGACCAAAAGAAGTACAGCGAACTTATGCAGAGAGCGGAAGAAATTTATCGCCTGAATGCTGCGAAGTTTAAAGAAAATCCGTTATCAGAAGTTTACTTTCACAACAGTTACGCACGCTTCCTTTCCGATAAAAAAGATTCTAAAGAAAACCAAAGAATTGACCAAGAGACTCAATCAGCTCTACATGTCAGCAATGCAAGTCTGGGTGAACTTCATCCGGAAACAGCAGCAACTCTTCTTCTTTCAGGAATCATTGCCAAGCGCCGTAAGGAGCGTGATACAGCTACAAAACAGCTTACAAAGGCGTTAGAACTCTTCGAACGGTGCCTTGGTAAACATTTTATGACAGCCGAAGCCCTGAAGGCCATTGCAGACCTTCGTTTGTTTCTCGGTGGAGAAACAAAAGAGGAAGATGACTTAAAATTTTGCCTCAAGTATTATAACGCAGCCATAGAAATGTTCGACGATCTCGTCGAGGGTGGAAGCAAAGCAAGCATCCTGACTTTGAAGAACTGCGCAGCTTGTCACCAGAAAATGGGAAACTTTGATGAAGCAATGACTTTATTCAGAAAGGCAGAACAAGTTGCCGAGAGAGAATTGGAAGAGAATCACGAATGGAAGGTCTTAATCAAGACTACATGGGCCATGTTACATGACGAGATAGGAAACAAGGATAAAGCGAAAAAAATGATGCTTGAAGGACTGTCCATAGCCAAAAAACTAGACTTGCCAATAGCAAAGATGGGAAACAAAGACCCGATACGATCGTTTATCAACCGTTATTCAGAGGATTTCCCTGAGACGGAATTCCCAAGTAAGTACTGTATCCAAGTTAGCAGTTAATAGACGGCCCCCCCCCATAACTCAAACCTAGCCCAGGCCTACTCAAACCAAAACTGATTTGCCGAAGAACTCCGCCAAATAGTTATTATTATTTTATCCTCGATATTTCAAGCCTCTCAATAACTCGAACCAGTTTTTGTTTTCCTTGCGGATATTTTAAAATAACCTTGCCCTCGGTAACTCGAAACAACAACAACAAAAAAAGAGCTTTACTGCTATGTAGCGCGTTGAACTGATTTGAAGCAGGCGTGTCCTCCTGTGTTGTAGTAATTCCTGATATCTACCGCGGTGTCTTCAACTTTCAGGAGGAGAAAAGAAGAAAGGAAAAAGAAGATGAGAGGGAAAAAGAAGAACGGCAGTTAAGATTCACAATAATAATTTCAAGAAAGGTGAAGGTGTCTGGCCATAAATGTATTTGCAAGGGACTATAAGGAACTGACTTATAAACAAGGCATTTCTCAAGTTCCCAAAGCTCCAAATATTTTTCGAATATTTCTTCTTTTTTCTTTAAAAGAAAATGTTTCTAGGATCAGATTCCTTGAGCAAATCACGCCAGTATACGGAGTAAGAAGAGTTACAATTTTTGAACTAATCCGCCACATAACTGACGATAAGGTATTGAACACTTTTTTAATCTAACTTCTGTTATTTGATCAGTCAAGCTTTCTGGAGCCTAGAAGAAAGAGCCGCACTATCCTGCAATTAATTCATTAGATTAAGGTCGGCTTTCCCTCCTGAACCTTGGGTTGGAAGGGCAAATGGAGCAAAACAGTCGCTGACAAGGAGAAGAATCGATATCTGTTATGTTCTTCCACATGGGACAGATGTCGAGAAAAGACGGGTTACTCTTCATATGCCTCCTCGACAACTAAATTCGATTAGAGTGCTTAAATATCACAATGTAAAGATTACCCCTGTGTTGTCAGTTTCTTAAGCAAATTCATCATGCCGTTTGTTCTTAATCTTAGAAGGCTCGTTAACGTCTTGAACTCGGGATATTTTCATGATCAATGCTATCTGCATTATGAAATGCTTTCTATCCTCAAGAGAAATTGGCTTTTTTTAATCAATCAAATAAATATTCTTAATTATTTGCACTCCGCACTCTTATTGGCTTTGGACTTGACGTGCGAGAGGTCGCAGCCAGTCTACTAAAATAAATAATGGGGCGACCCTAAAAGCCGGAACGGCGGAATGGCGGAATGGCGGAATGGCGGAAAATGACCCCAAATCCTAAAACACGGAACGGCGGAAAATGACCCCAAATCCTAAAACACGGAACGGCGGAAAATGACCCAAATCCTAAAACACGGAACGGCGGAAAATGACCCCAAATCCTAAAACACGGAACGGCGGAAAATGACCCCAAATCCTAAAACACGGAACGGCGGAAAATGACCCCAAATCCTAAAACACGGAACGGATGTCAGGGCATGTTGCACAAATTTTGTACAAAGACACCAAGCGCTTGGCTCATTTATCCTCACGACGATAACGCGCGTGACTAAAATTAAGTGTTACTAATTTTTTCCTTTCACTGAGTGGTATAAATAATAATGAACCATTATGCATGAAAGATAACTGCGTTTTCGCGTTGTAAACCTGTTTAGTTACCTTTTGTTATGCAAAATTTGCCATGAGTTTTAGTCGCGGCATAAAAAGTCGCACAGCATGTGAAAACCAACTCGACATACCACATTACAATAAACAATTATAACTTTGACACGTTTCCTGGTCACGTCTGCATTGATTTATTGAAACAATAATATCTCATATGCTTGTAACTGTGAGAACATCACAGGAACGTTTTCAGGCTTCTTAAAATATGACAACGTTCAGCCCTAGCTCCAAACTTAGACTAGCGTGAGAGCAAGCCCTCGTTACGAGCCCTTCAATACGAGCGTCTTTTCATCCACGACTAAGTTTTGGGACTTGAGTAACACTAGTTGAAGCGAGGTTTGCAGTGTGTCACGCGCGTGGGAATTTCTCATGGCGTGAAAAGACAAAAGAAAGTTAGCAGAAGGAAGCCGTCAAGAAGAATTTAAAGAATTTCTTCGCGACCAGGTGTCCAAAATACCACCGTGCCCAAACTTAGACTAGCGTGAGAGCAAGCCCTCGCTACGAGCCCTTCAATACGAGCGTTTTTTCATCCACGAATAAGTTTTGGGACTTGAGTAACACTAGTTGAAGAGAGGTTTGCAGGGTGTCACGCGCGTGGGAATTTCTCATGGCGTGAAAAGACAAAAGAAAGTTAGCAGAAGGAAGCCGTCAAGAAGAATTTGAAGAATTTCTTCGCGACCAGGTGTCCAAAACACTACCATCCTTCTGTGCACACGGTTCCATGCACACAGCTTGAAACCTAACGATATGTTCACTTTTAATCCCATGGAGTATTTTTGCCTCTTTGAGGAAAAGACGCTTTTCCTTCTCGTCCTCACCTAACAGTTTTTTGATAACGACCTTCTCAGAATTGTTTCTCGCCACAAAAACCAAACCATAGGATCCTCGACCGATAGCCTCTTCTTTGTCTCGCAACTGCTTCCACTCGAATAATGGTAAACCATGACAATCCAAAGATCCGTCTGAATTACACTTCCCTTTCAGAAAGGGCAATTTAAACGCCATAGAATTGATGATTTGCAATTTGTTGAGGAACAGAAGAAATCCGCTGAACGAATTGGTGAAATAGCCTCTTTTTTGTTTAGAAAGTTTATTTCTTCGCTGATATGTAACCCGTAAATTTCACAATAGGATGGTGGTGTTTTGGACACCTGGTCGCGAAGAAATTCTTCAAATTCTTCTTGACGGCTTCCTTCGGCTAACTTTCTTTTGTCTTTTCACGCCATGAGAAATTCCCACGCGCGTGACACACTGCAAACCTCGCTTCAACTAGTGTTACTCAAGTCTCAGAACTTATTCGTGGATGAAAAAACGCTCGTATTGAAGGGCTCGTAACGAGGGCTTGCTCTCACGCTAGTCTAAGTTTGGAGCTGGGGCTGAACGTTGTCATATTTTGAGAAGCCTGAAAACGTTCCTGTGATGTTCTCACATTTACAAGCATATGAGATATTATTGTTTCAATAAATCAATACAGACGTGACCAGGAAACGTATCAAAGTTACAATTGTTTATTGTAATGTGGTATGTCGAGTTGGTTTTCACATGCTATGCGACTTGGGGCTGAACGTTGTCATATTTTGAGAAGCCTGAAAACGTTCCTGTGATGTTCTCACATTTACAAGCATATGAGATATTATTGTTTCAATAAATCAATACAGACGTGACCAGGAAACGTATCAAAGTTACAATTGTTTATTGTAATGTGGTATGTCGAGTTGGTTTTCACATGCTGTGCGACTTTTTATGCCGCGACTAAAACTCATGGCAAATTTTGCATAACAAAAGGTAACTAAACAGGTTAACAACGCGAAAACGCAGCTATCTTTCATGCATAATGGTTCATTATTATTTATACCACTTAGTAAAAGAAAAAAATTAATAACACTTAATTTTTGTCACGCGTGTTATCGTCGTGGGGATAAATGAGCCAAGCGCTTGGTGTCTTTGTACAAAATTTGTGCAACATGCCCTGCTATCCGTTCCGTGTTTTAGGATTTGGGGTCATTTTCCGCCGTTCCGTGTTTTAGGATTTGGGGTCATTTTCCGCCGTTCCGTGTTTTAGGATTTGGGGTCATTTTCCGCCGTTCCGCCATTCCGCCATTCCGCCGTTCCGCCGTTCCGGCTTTTAGGGTCGCCCTAAATAATGTCTCATGGAAACTTAATTAGTCACGTCTGAGAACTTAGCATAACAATTTTGTGGCCAAAAACTTTGACGCAATTAACCATGTTGGTTTGTTAGAAATAAAAGTTTTACAATGGTCTGCTCTTCAAGCCTTCTCGGTATGTTCTTGTAAGCCTTGTTGTTCATTGCGTCAGCTCCTGCCGGCATTTATTAAGACGACATTCTTGGTAGCCCGATACATCCGGCTGAATTGAAAACATTTCTCGGAATCTGCCTCCAAGACGGATCGATTTCCTAAGAATTTTGTACTATCACAATAATTTTATTTAAGCTTCCATGAAAACTGCTTGAATTTCACGTGTACCACGTTTCTGTCCCTCTTTTAACCATGGAAATACCATAATTAGTAGATGAAGATATTACTTCTTTATCTAATAACCTCAAATTCCCAAGGGAATGAGCAGTACTGACAAGTGAAACGAAAATTTTGTTAATGATGTCGTTTACTAATTGGACATAAAAAAATCATCTTGAATCTCCAACCGTGAAAAACACCTATGAGACCGGTCATTATTTATGGCCGGGGGAGGGGGTGGGGTGTCGTAGGATTTTAGTCGTGCCCATGACCCCTCTCGTTGGCTGTTAATCGGCAGTCAATTGTACCGTTGCACTTATGTCCTCTCATTGCAGATATGTCCTCTGACGTAATGTGATAGAGTGGCCAATCATATCCTGTGATCTATCGAGCGACACGCGGCTTGGGACTGGTTAAGAGACTCCGTTGTAGTTATGTCTTCAAGCAAAAGTACTTATTCGAGGGGGTCGGGATAAGTGGAAAATTTGACCAGTATTTTCCGGTAACTGATCTCAGGAAAACATGCTGTTCGCATGATCACTGCGAACCGGATCATTGGCCTCTCACATTATTTTCTTTGAAGTTCTATCGTTCCTTCGTTGGCGCCGTGTGATCGCATCGTTGTTATAGCTTAAACGTGGAAGAATAACTCGCTACGTAAATAACAAAGCGACTTTCGACCAAAAGATGCGTTATTGTTCACGCTTTATTTGCAGTCTTGCTTTATTTACTGTCCTCATTGTTCGACTTGCGACTCCATTGACAACATTTTACACACAAGCTAAGACAAAAGCACAATGTGGCGTCATATCACAATTGTTTTATTTTGTTTAATAGCTGAAGATCATAGATTATGGTTCGTCGGCATGAAATTATATATTTTTGACGCTTCGCTGATCTGCTGGAGGTGAGATCGACTGAGAGGTCAAAGTTGTGATAATTTGTCTGCGTCGCGTCACGAAGTCTTCCTTGAATCACAGAAGTTTGGCCTTTGGTTGTTTATTTTAAATATTGTAGGTTTTTGCTGTATCGCACTAAGCCCTCCGTAAAAATTTGAAGTAGTAGATTGTGATGTGATTTTATTGCGGTCCCGCTGATTTTAGCTGTTCTTTTTTTAGTACTGTTTCTAGATCATTGTTGGATTTATTGCACGTTTGGGTGGATTTGTCATAATTTACCCCGTTTATGATAAATTCACACAATGATCCAATCGAAAATCGGGGTAAAGTTGGCTATGGCAAGTCAGTAGGATATATTCCACCTAAAGAATGAATTTCACAGAATTTACCCCGTTTTTCTAGAATTCGCTGATCAAATGGAAAATCTGAGTAAAGATGGCATATGGGAACTTAGCGTGTTGGCCACTTGCGGATGAATTCGTAGAATTTATCCCGTTTTTCTAGAATTCGTTGAAAAAAAATGGAAAATCGGGTTAAAGATTGGATATGGTAACTTGGGATCCTTTTTATTTGGAGGATGAATTCTCAGATTTTACCCCGTTTGCCAAATTCACTGAAAAAAAATGGAAATTCGGGGTAAAGATAGCATATGGGAACTTCGGGTATTATTCACTTGTAACATGAATGCTCAGAATTTACCCCGTTTTTCTCGAATTCACTGATCAAATGGTAAATCGGGGTAAATCGGTTAGCCACTTGCCGATGAATTCGCAGAATTAATCCCGTTTCTCTAGAATTCATTGAAAAAAAATGGAGAATCGGGTTGAAGATTGAATATGGCAACTTGGGATCTATTCAATTTGGATGACGCATTCTTAGATTTTACCCAGTTTTTCTAGAATTTGTTGAAAAAAATGGAAAATCGGGGTAAATATTTTTTTTTTAAATCTGACTGTCACAATATTTTTATTTATTTTTCATAAATTTTTTAATTTATTTTTTAATACAAAAACAACTATATTACTTTAATTACAGCTATATTACTTATATCACGGCTACAGAAAATAACTTACAGTACAGTTACATCTATAGCTTACGTTTTTTGTTTTTTACAAATACGTACGTTACAGTGCAATACAATATTTAAAACAATACTGGTTGAAGAGCGACTAAACAAATAACTATATATTAAAAGAAAAGAAAAGAAAAAAACAAAAAAGCGTTTACAGCCAGAGTGCACTACTCACAATTTATAGAAAAGAAGGTAGTTTAAAAGAAAACAAAAAAGTGCAGGAAAAAAGGATACAAACATCAAATTATATGTAAACAGAATTAAAGAAAACACTAAGTTAATGCGTGTTGTGCTTGTTTTAAGCATGGTTTTTCTTATAATAATGATTTATGCATTATAATGTGAGAAGAAGAGGGGGAAGTTTTTATTTCCGGAGAGATGTTGCGCATTCTGCATATCCATACAAAATATCTAGTGACCACAAAAAGGAAGTCTAGTTTCTTGTTTTTGTGTGGCTTAAGCCCTAGTACTATAAATGGTGATAGATTGAAAATTTCTGCGAAAGGTTCTCCAAGGTTAATTATCCATTGTTTAAGACCTTGCCAGAAACGGTTGGATATATCACAAGTCCAAAATAGGTGGATGAGAGTCTCTTTCTCACTTTTACAAAAAGTGCACTGCTCATTGTCCCTAAGGTTTACCTTGGTAAGAAAAGTGTTGGTGGCTAGTCTTCTGTGCAGTAGCTTAAATTGAAAAACAATCAATTTTGTGATTTTTGTGCACAGAAAAGGAGTTCTGTAAACTGCCATCCAGTCGACATTATCTGGTGTTTCGAGCGTGCATTCTGTTGCTCGTCAGAATTTTATATGTTAGTCTTTTTGGTTTTGTCGTCTTTAGGAAGGTGTCGAAGGTAGTTTCGTATGCAGTATTACAGCTGTTGAAGTTAGCTTCATTGCTTTTTTGTAAGGCCTTAACAGCTGATGAGATGCCTTGAAAAGTAAGGAAGTTTGTTTTAGTGTCGTAAAGCTCTTTAAAATCAGAGAAAGATAGGAAACTATTCGCATCATTCATCAAATGGCCCACTGTTTTAACTCCCTTTACAGACCATGAACGATAGTATACAGGTTTGTTACCGACACGTATAAGAGAGTTATGCCATAGACTTTGCGCCTTTAGCTGATCAATGGAGGAGAAATTAGTTTCAAGTGAGATTTCTGACCAGATGTGGAGTATTTCTGAAGTAAAGGCCTTTGCAGTTTTTATAGTTTTTAACAGATCTTGTTTATTAAGGTTGGTACGAAAAAATTCGACACCACCTAGATTTTGTAATTCATAGTCAAACAAAAGTTTCCATTTTCCTTGATTTTCCGGATCTAGATATTTTTTATCCAACTTGATTTAAGAGCTTTGTTGAAAATTTTGATATCAATCATCCTTAACCCTCCGTTCTCGTAGTCGTTGATCATTATGTTGTGCTTTACCTTGTCTCCCTTGCCATCCCATACAAAATTGAAGAACATATTATTTATTTCTGTTAGAGCGCTGTGGTTGGACGGCAGAGAGGACAGGATGTAAACCAGTTGAGAGGCAATAAGGCTTTCTAAAACTGTAATTTTTCCTAATAAGGTTAAACGGCGCAGTTCCCAGCAGCTTAAGCTGTTTCTGATTTTGGTTAGTTTTTCGTTGTAATTAGCTTCTATAGTGGTTTTGGGGTTGGTGGAGAGCCATACGCCTAGAGCCTTAACCTTATCTTTTACCTATTTAAAATCTTTGTCGGGTCTGAGATGTGTTTCGTTTCGAATATTCGCACGGATCCACAAAGCTTCAGTTTTCTTGCTATTTAATCGGAGACCAGAAATCTCGCTGAAAAAGTCTAATATTTGTAAGGAGGTTGTTAGAGAGGCGGGCGATCGATCTAAAATAAGGGTAGTATCATCCGCGTATTGACTGATTTTTACTTCTTGTTCGTTTATTTTTATGCCCTTAATGTTTTTATTTTGCCGTATTGTTTCGGCTAGTATTTCTACACAGAGAATAAAGAGATACGGAGAGAGAGGGCAGCCTTGCCTTACCCCCCTTTCAAGTTTGAAGAAGTTGCTAGACCAACCGTTGTTAAGAATGCAGCTTTCTGTGTTATGGTAAAAGAGCTTCCAGTTGATAGCAGATTGCCAAAAATTGTAACACTGTAAAGTTTTTGGAAGAAAAGACCATTCTACCGTGTCGAAGGCCTTTTCAAAGTCGAGAAAAAGTAGAAGTCCTGGAATGAATCACAAATCGGGGTAAAGATAGCGTATGGGTACTTCGGCTATTATCCACTTGTAATAAGAATGCTCAGAATTTACCTCGTTTTTCTAAAATTCACCTATCAAATGGAAAATCGGGGTAAATATGGCATATGGGAACTGAGGGTATTAGCCACTTGGGGGACGAATTCTTAAAATTCACACCGTTTTTCTGGAATTCATTGAAAAAAAAATGGAAAATCGGGTTAAAGATTGGATTTGGCACCCTAGGATCAATTCCACTTGAAGGAAGAATTCTCAGAATTTACCCCGCTTTTCTAGAATTCACTAAGAACATAAACTTCATTTAAAATTTGTAATTTTTTCTATCTTTCATTTTTAACTAAGACTAGCGAGCCGCACAAAGAAACACTTTTTGTAGTTGTAAGCTTCTCGTTTATTTCGGACGCGTTTCGTCTCTAATTGAGACTTCATTGGGGAATAACTACAATTAAAGAGGAAGAATATATTTTATAGCATGTTGTTGTGCCTAAGTTTTGAATTTCTATGGACGTTAATAATAACTGAAAGCGGGTGTTATAAAAAAACTCCTAATTACAATTAAGTTATTGCGTATCGCTTTATTTTGGGGGGGCTAACGATTAGCGCTAATCGTAGAATTTCACCGCTGAAAAAAGTCATGGAAAATAGGGGTAAAGATGGCATATGGGAACTTTGGGTATTATTCAGTTGTAGCGTGAATTCTCAGAATGTACCCCGTTTTTCTAGAATTTACTGAAAAAAAAAATGGAAAATCGGGTAAAGATAGGATATGCCAAGTCAGTAGGATAAACATGATAAATTCCAATTGGTGGAAGCATTTTCATAATGTGCCCCGTTTTTCTATAATTCATCCAAAAAAAAATGGAAAATCGGGGTAAAGTAGATTAGATGTGGCAGGTCAATAGAATATATTCCACTTGGAGGATGAGTTACTAGAATTCACCCCGTTTTTCTATAATTCCTTGAAAAAAAAATTGCAAAACCAGAGTAAAGATGGCATAAGGGAACTACGGGAATTATCCGCTATTAGCATAAATTCAGAGTTTACCCCGTTTTTGTATAATTAATTCATTAAAAAAAAGGAAAATCAGGGAAGATTTGACAAGACAACGTACAGGTTGCATTCCACTTGCGGGATGAACTCTAAGAATTTACCCTTGTTCTCTAGAATTCACTAAAAAAAATGGAAAATCGGAGCAAAGATGGCATTTGGGAAGTTGTAGCATGGATTCTCAGAGTTTACCCTCTTTTTCTTGAATTAATTCATTAAAAAAGGAAAATCGGGGTCAAGATAAGATATGACAACTTAGGATATACTCCACTTACGCTATAAATTCTTATAACTTACCCCGTTTTTCTGGAATTCATTGAAATAAAAATAGAAGACCGGGTTGAAGATTGGATATGGAAACTTAAAATGTATTCCACTTACGGGACGAATTCTCAGAATTAACCCCCTTTTTCTGGAATTAATTAGAAAAAAAAATGGAAAATTAGGGATGTCCCGAGTTATAATTTATTTCAGTTTAAAGAAGAATGGACACAATTTAGCCCGTTTTCAGAATTCATTGAAAAATTAATTCGGCACGTTAGAATACATTCTTTTATGAGATGAATTGTTTTTTTAGAATTCTCTGAAAATAACGGAAAATCGGGTAAAGATTACACATAACAAGTTGGGATATGTTTCACTTGTAGGATGAATTGTCCTTTTTTTACCCCATTGTGTACAGAATTCTTGGAAAAAAAGCAAAAAACCGGGACAAAGATTGAATGTGACATGTTAGGATGTATTCCACTTAAAGGATGAATACTCAGATTTTACCCCATTTTTCCAGAATTTACTCAAGAAACGGAAAATCGGGGTGAAGATTGACTATGAAAAGCTATGATGTATCCTACATGTGGGATTAATTGTAAGATTTAACCTTATTTGTCTCTAATAAACCATAGCTATGAATAAACGAAAAAAAAAATGGAAAATAAGGGTAAAGATTTGATATGGCAAAATTGGAAACTCGGAGTGAAGGATGGCATATGGGAGCTAAGGGTATTATGAACTCTCAGAGTTTACCCTGTTTTTCTAGAACTAATTCATTAAAACAAAGAAAATTGGGGTAAAGATTTGACATGACAACTAAGGTTATATTCCACTTGCGTGATGAATTGTCAGAACTTATCCCGTTTTTCTAGAATTCATTGAACAAATGGAAAATCAGGGGTAAAGATTGAATATTGCAAGTTATGATATTAACCACTCGAATTGTCGCGATTTACCCCGTTTTTCTAAAGTTAATTGAACAAATCGGGGTAAAGATTGGATATAGAAAAGTTGTGATATTATCTACTTGTAGGATGAATAGTCACAATTAACCACGTGTTTCTAGAGTTGATTGAGAAAATGGAAAATTGGGGTGAAGATTGGATTTGGTATGTTAAGATATATTCTACTCGCTGGATAAATTGTCAGAATTTGTTTCATTTTTTGAGAATTTCCACATTCAATGAAAGCTTACCCTCGGGTGAGGTCAATAATTTTAGCCGGTACACTGTAGAATCCCCTGCACAAAGCCTGGGGATTATTCGACAAATATCACTGAGTCTGAGGAGATTATTTTGCTGGAAAAGAGAATGTAGCCTTCCCTATAATATATCAGTTTATCAGTCTGCAAGTTTTGGTGTTATGTTTTACCACTGTGATGTTCTGATTGTTGAAAAGGGTCTGCATATTCCTCACACCCTTGGAATTTAAGTCAGTTTAGCGTTAAAAATCTTTTCAGGCAATGAGAAATTTCCCCAGAAGTCTCTGTATACACAGATGCATGTGCATACATTGACGGCAAACTATTGATTTATCTTTGCGTTATAAGCAAAGTGAACATCTACGAAGAGGCCCACGGGTACTATTCACCGTAACAGAATAATTAAAGGGTTTAGTGCATGGTGTCTGTTTACTTGTGGAACCAATGGAGAACTTGACATGACATCAAGAGTCACTTAGTAGGGCGTAACAAAAGAAAAATCTATGTAAGCAAAGGACAAGTTTTAAGTTTCTCTTCCAAATATTTAATGTCTTTCGATCACGTAAAAATAAAAAAAGAAACAATATACATTAAATTTATAATACTGATAAATCACGTGTACGTTTTTAATTAATTGAATATTAGTATTAAAGTATAAAATAAACCTCTTGGCAATGTAAGATAACTGACTAAACTTATTAGTGAAATCTTACATTGTCAAGAGAGGCGTGAAAATGATAATTATTAACTATCACTTCTTTTCCTTGATCTTGATCTTGGTGGGGCACAACCGGGCCGCGTCTCGTTGGGCATTCGGCACGTACGTGGCCAAACCCTCGACACTTGTGACACCGAACTGGAATAAAAATATAAATGAGAAAATTACAGACAAGCACAATGTTGTTGCAGTCCAAATAAGAGGGAAGGGAAGTTTTCCAGAAAAATGTCCTGTAACTTTAACCTCTCTGAGTAGAGCCGGAAAAAACACAGAGTCCCAATTAAAAGTCCTGCCTCAGGTGAGCATCATCTGGCCTCACCTTAGACTCAAACGATAAAACCTTTTGGGTCAGGGTTAGACAAAAGGGAATCTTTTGGCACCAGACACACCAACAGTCGTGTATACATTTATTATTCGTCTTCATGAAATACCTGTACCAGAATTTTGACCGTTCCTACAATGCTTTCTCCTCCTATCTTTCACAAGATTTTGATGTTGCCATAGCTATCAAATTAAAACTGTAAGATTTGTCTCCTTCAACCAAAGTGTTTCCTCTAGATATTTGAGCGAGATAGATATGATTAAACACAACACTTCATCTACACATTCACTACAATCGTGTGCTGTGTGTAATCTTATCATTTAAGGGTCACTTGGAAAGAAGCCCCAAGCGACTTGTTAGACATGCCACTGAAATGGGACCTTTTACAGTCAGTCAACACTTGCTTAATGCTTGGTTTTACACTTACCTCTTCTCTTATCTCTTCCTCTGTTAATTTCATCCCGGGTCCTTTCTTTTGCCGTTACGCCCACTCTTCCTCTCTCTAACTCCGCGCCTCTCATCTCTTGACGTCTCTCTCTTTTTCTTCCTAACCTTTTTACCCTCTCCTGTTGCGCTTTCCATTCCCTTTCTCTTTTTCTTCGTTCTTCTCTCTTTCTTTGTTCTTCTCTCTTTCTTTGTTCTTCTCTCTTTATTTGTTCCTCTCTTTTCGTTTGCTCATCACCTTTTCTTTTTTCTTCTCTTCCTCTTTCCAGTTCCTCTTCCATAACTATTTCCCTTTCAAGCCAGTCCATGTTAATGACATGCTCTTCAAACATAAGAAATGTATCACTCAGTAATATCAATATACAACAACATTTTACGAAACTGTTTAGCCCTGGGCCTCTGTGGTTTAATCTTTCCTTCAAAACCCGTAAACATGACCGTTCAATGATGGCCTTTGTCAAAAATATCACCACCAATGTTCACACTAGAGATACAATAAAGCTCATCCTGGAATATGCACATGAACCATTAAAGAGAGTACCTCTTTCCGTGCCAATATTCTTTGATATGCATGACATCTAAGTCATCGATTATTAATTTTTAAGTAATGTTAAAAGTGACAAAACAGTAGTTTGATTGCTTCTCAGGGATGAAATGCACCAGTACTTCACTACACCAGAAACCCTCATCTGGAGTTGTGTGTAATTCATTACAGCCTTGTTCACTGCTTTTAATTCATGATAGGCGATAAACCTCCAAGCAATTTCAAGGACTCCCTTAGAACATTTAATTTAAAAGTGACGATTTCCTGTTGAGTTGTTAGGGTAGCCAGAATTCTGTTCTATTCTGAAAGTATAGGAAACCTTCTCAGGACAGCAGAGAAGAAAATTAGTTTATCTCACCACGTGATCCTCCATCTCGGGCCATGGTAGCCAACTCAGCAAAAATTGATCAACAATTCTATTTTAAAGAGAACGAGAGAATATGGGTAGTTATCAGTTTGCTCGGCTCCCAGGCATATAAAGAAAAACATAAGAGGATGTATCAGAGTATTCACTTCGATATATAAAAGTCATGTATAATTTTTGTGTTTAGGGCCGATATATACGGTACGACTTAATCGCATGCGACAAGCTTAAGGTTACTTCCCTTCGCGGGTGTCCTTCGGGAAAAAATTCGTTCGCGCACCAGTTTCACTACAATCCTAGCAAACGATATATCAGAAGAAAGCTTCATAAATGCAGTTTGCAATAAAAATAGACTTCAAGCAACTTTTCTTTTAAGGAAGTGTCAGGATCCGGTAAGGCGTGAAACGACCGAAGGGTCTTCTATTTTTAAATTTATCGCGTATGGGATGCTGCAGCACGAACTAATTGGCTGCACAGTCCTATTCACAAGGCGTCAGTCAACAAAAGTGTAATAGGCTTTTTTGATATTCTAATTGGTTGTCTAGATATTGGCATCTAAAGTTGGAATAACTAAAAATGTGCAAGTCGTGTTGCGTAAATGGAAGCCACGGGATAAATATTTCAAATATCAAAACTTCCCAAGACACTTTTGTTTGACATTATTCCTAGGATGTTTTGGCGAAATTTGACGAAAATCGGTCAAATCTGTATACCCCATAAATTCGCTCAAAGTGGTTGTACTCCTCCCAAAATCAAATGCGAGATTTTAGTTCATAAAGGTTCGCGAACAACCGCGTCACGCCAGGTGATTATCCGCTTGCCTCCTGAAACCGCAAACCAATAGGACAACGGAACCTCCTGGCGTCAATGACGATGATCAAGATTAACCAAGAAAAGTAACTCATTGCAGGCACGTTTCTTTTTTGCTTATCTCGATCGCTGAGTGGAGCGTTGAGGAGGACGACACATTAATGTGCAAAGTTGCGAAGGGCAAAGAAAAAACCCGCGGCAAAAATGGAAAAACCGCAAAATGTGCTGAGGAGCAAGACAACGAATCGACATACAGCTTTCAAAATTGCGATTCGAGGCAATTGTTAATGTCTTTGTAACAAGGCTGGTACTTGCGTAACGAAAAGGAAACCTCGTTTTAACATCATTTATGGCAAATTTTGGGGTAAAATTTCCGCACATTATGCATTCAGTTTTTGGATAGAGAAGACAATAACAAAAACAATAGATTGCCATTGGGAAAACAGATTTGCTTTACAATAGTATGGGGCTGTGCGGAAATTTTACCAATTTTAGTTTGACGGCGACTTCTTAGATCGAAATCTGGACGCCAACGTGGAGCTCCGCCATTACCAGTCGCTTTCACGAAATCAAATATATTTCCATAAACAAAGAGCTTTCCATGTGTGAATTTTGTCAAATGCGCGCTGTAAACAAAATATGGAAATAACATTAAAATCGAACCTCAACATGAGCGGTTGCCGCGAAAATTTCCCCAGGGTCCAAGATTATGACACCTTCCTGATTTATCAACTTTTTTTTTGAAAATGCGTTTTTCTTAATAACTCGGGTGCTTTTAAAGATTTCGGAATTTTTGTTAAAGGAAACGTTAGGTTGAAAGTTTGAATTCAGTTTAGTCTAGTAAAAGAAAAATCGATCTTTTCAGTCTCTGAAGGTGAGAAGTAACCTTAAGACAGGCTAGGACCAATTACACGCGCACGACATTTTATTTACTCCCTGCAAAAATCGCGTACAATTTCAAATGCCATTTTGTCTGGCATTCGTCATAAAATGGTCCTCATGACGGCTATTTTAAAAAGTTGTGCTCGATTGTGTATTGTCGACATTTTGACGCAAGAAAACTTCGCCTTCCTCCCCTTCCCCTAGAAATCTGTGACAATATATTAAGTAATTTCTGTCGAATTCGGTTACGATTGTCGCAGCGTTTTAGAAAATGTTTTCAAAGCCTACGACATTTTTTGTGTCGCATGTGAAAGTCGTAAGCGATCGCGAGTTTTTGGTTTGATTCACACGACACAAGTCTGTAGTTGGCCTGTCGTAAGCTTGTCGCATGCGAGAAACTCTGACGTACAGTGTAAATAGGCCCTTAAGCATCCGGAGAAAGAGAATCCACAATCTGTGAAAAAGTGTTGGAACACAGTTCTCAAGATAGGACTAACCTCCCCCTCGTACCTTGCGGTGTTAGTGCGGTAAACTAACATGGAGTCTCACTTAGATTGTGTTAGGCAACATTGCAATGGGCAGGAAGCCGGAAGGATTCGAAGTGTTTCAAAGACTTTTGTCAGAGATTGTAGCCCATTAAATGAATGACTGTTTACCACTGATTCATTTCTTTCAAGGATCCTGCAAATCATCTGAAATATCATCAGCGAGGATACCCGAACAACGCTTATACTCGTGGAAATTCAAACGGCTAATGACAACAGCGGACAATGTAATAAACTGAAACTTAGATTGCCGTGCTTTCGTCGATCAAACTCTTTACCGTATTCAACAAAGGATGAGTTTTGAAAAGTTCGCGATTTAACTAGTCAGCTACAATATTATTTTTCTTATTTTAAGAATAAAAGTAATAACCTCTAGAACTAAATTGTTTTCGCAATAGTCGTTTTGTCATAAAAAAGTAGTAATACGATGTATCGTATTCCAGGCTGTTACAAAGTTCTCCATGGGAGAGATTTCCAGCTACAAAACCTTTAGGTTTCGTATAATGGGGTACGATCACCGTTGCGTGATCATAGAAGTTAAATAGAAAATGTTTCTTACCTGAAAAAAAACAGGCGAGCAGAACAGCAGTTGTTCGGCGAAGTTGGTTTTAGATTATGGACCATACGTGATCGCGAGTGAGTTTTTCAGTTAGCAGAACAAAGAAGTACTATTTGTCGGCAAACGGCACAAAGACTTTTCTCACATCTGCGAATTGATCGCACTTGGCAAAGTTTTGCGGTCAAAATCTGTCCAGGAGACACTTTTCCAAATTGCACCCTAACTTTTCTATTTCGGAATTTATCCAGGAATTTGCCTAGTTTATTGGAAAATCGGCAAAAACATCAGAGATGCTGTAGGGCTTTGGTGTGGCAATGAAAAGAGGTTGGAAACTTTGTTGAGTAAAAAAAAGGAAGTGAAGTGACAAAGGGTCCCGGTATTCACAATCATCGAAAGAGTAACAGAAGACCGATGCAATCTCGGTTATTTTCCCATGCAAGAAAAAACTAATCAGCTCAAAAATTTCGGTTTAAAGTAAGCTTAATGTGCTAAAAGGAAATCAGAATTCCGAAGACGTATATTTTAAACCCCCTGACGACGAAAAATATTTGAAGTGGTTTTGATACCTCAACAGTCACTGAAACCAGAGTTTCTCTGATTAGGTTGTCTTGAATTTTGCCAGCTTTGATCGGATACTTTGCGTACAGGAGTGTATCGCACAATCCTGGAATTTCGCCTTGGGTTACAGGAAACCCTTTTCAGCAAAAGTGTCGGCATTTAGCTAATTTGTTTTTCGTTCAAAAGATATAAATCCTAACGCTATGTCACTCAAGGAAAAGTGGGTCGCAGAATTTGAATTATGATAACTCTTACTTGAAAGCGAAACTGAAAATTCCCCAAGATAGAACCTTTGCCCAAGTGCGACCTATGCCTTTTAAGCGGCAGTCACCCTTTATAAAACGGTCAACTGTCGAATTAAGTTTTGATTTCCTCTAATTATTCTTTGTGTTACCTTTATCAAGTGGTCACCGCGGTCAACCTTGAAGGGGTCATAAGGGCTTTTTTCTTTTGTCTTGACCTAAGCAGTCAACCTTAAATAATCGGCCATACAGTCATTCCGACCGCTAATACAGGTTTAATCGGCAAAGTTTCAACATTGTAGGTAAAGATGTCGACAATTGACCGCTTGCCCCACGTTTGCCTTCTCGCTTTATTCAACATTCTTTCAACTTCGGATCTTGTAAATGTGTCTTTAACATGCAGAACATTTTACAAAATTTTGGTTTCTACTAAAAGGCCATTTACGCTTCTTGACTTCCGATGTTTCGAGAGGAGGATGACCTACATTCCTAACAAAGGCATATGGTCTAACATCACCCACGTGAAATTTCTCAGCCTTAGATTCTGTGTCAAAGTAAGTAACTTTGCACCGTTGAAGGATATGGTCCGACTGATAAGCCTGGACATTTATTGTACGAATATAAGTGGAGAAGAACTCTGCGAATTCATTCCGATGGGACTGATCGGTATTAACCTTGGTTATTGCGAGCGACTGACATCCTCCAAACTACTCCAGGAATTTTTGCACCAGAGATGCAGTCTGGAAATGGTGGGACTTTCTGCCCTTAATCAAGCTGTTAACGATGAGGTTAGTACCAAACGGGAGTTTTGGAGCTTAGCCTATTATTGCGTTCGTTTGCGGTTGCCTGTGGTCTGAACGCTTTCCAATAATCTTTGATTACTTCTAATATATCTTGTTACTAAGATATAACAAGCTTGGAACACTGCCCATAGAAAAATATATAATTCTACCGAAAAAAGTTTTTGCCACACTGTGAATATTATCGGTAAAAAGAAAAATGTTTTGCATCATGGAAGTTTAATGTAAATAGCTTATCTGTTAAAATATATTAAAGTTCAAGTGGACAAACAGACTTGGTTTGATGCTACTCTGGTTTACAGATTTAATGAATGTAACCGAAGACGTTAGAATCCATAAACCCAACGTTTCGACACTCCTGTCTAGTGCCTTCATCAAAGGTGATCTAAACGATGCAACAAGAGGTCGTTTTATATGATCACTAATTAGCGGCCTTTTTTTCTGATGAAGTGTAAATAGCCGTCAGGAAGCAAACCGCCATCGTCAGGATCCTTGGGTTTGGCGAAAATATGCCCCAAAGTCTGAAAAGGTTTTTGAGCAACTTTAACGTTGTGGCTATTCAAACTAGACAGGAGTGTCGAAACGTTAGGTCTATGAATTGTAACTTCTTCGGTTACACTCATTAAATCTGTAAACCAGAGTAGCATCAAACCATATGTTAGCTTATCTGTTATTATATAAGTTATATAAATTTTACGGACATTGAAGCTGTCACGCAACAGACCCGAGACCACAGTCGAAACAGTTGCAGCATATAAAAATCGCTCTACTTGCTAGCAATAAAACAAGGAAATTCCACGGGAAATTAATTCACGCTAGACTTAAATATCCTTATTTATAACATAATCAACAACGAACGCCACAAATGCAGTAAAGCAGACGTTAAAATTTGTCAATTTCAGGCATGAATATGAATGAAATGAAAAGTAATTTGAATTTGGGGCATCTAACGCTCTCTCATAATCTTTGATTACTTCTATTATATCTTGTTTATTTTTGTTTCTTTTGTCTCTCGATCAGGCCACCTTATTCGCCATGAAATATAGCATAGAACATCACATCTTCCCCTCCCTCCTCCCCTTATTAACGTCTGGTCACAAGGTGACACCATCTTGAGATAATTCGAATCTCGAATTTATAAACTATCTTGGCCCTGCCTTTTGATTGCGTTGTCTGTCTTTTTTTTAGGTGTTGGAATCACTTTCATGTCACGATTTGAAATATTTGGATATCAGTGACTGTAACAATGTTACATCTGTACAAGTGGCAAAGCTCCTCGCTCGACAACCCAACGTCGAAGAGTTATCACTGCAAGGTACTTGCCACATGGCTGCCATTTTAAATGTCTTGGCATCAAACCGGCAAAGTCTGGAGAATCTGAGGTATACAATTGAACTTATTTGCTTCTATCATCCCGATTGGATAGGGGTTGAAATTTTAGATGACAAACAAAGCGTCAAGGCTAAAAATACGCGCGAAAAGTAAGAAAATACGTAACAGTCGTAGATGGCCTTTACGCTCTCTTTAGACTATCTGAGCTCGTAAGCATGACATACACAGGATGGTGAAAACCCCACAAGTACCCGCACAGCGAAAGAGCCAGCAACCTTGCTCTGTTGAGGCTCTGTCAAAGCTAATTTATAAGGGTAGTATCTGCTTTGTTTTTGTTTGTTTTTTGTTTAGAAAAGTTTTGGCTGGTTTAAAATCATCGTGTCTCTTTTGAAAATCTCAAAAATCGCAGACGTCTCTTTTAGGAGATTTATTCAAGATCTTCGTCGCAGAGGGGAAGTGGCCGACAGGGCTACAGCCGCACTCCTAGTTTTAAATTGCCTCCAAATGACAAATGTGACCCGCCATATAATTTCAGGGACAAGGTGATAACACGCTCACAACACGCTTAGCGTGTTTAATATGCGCATATATTATTTTTTAACAATAAGTACACACTGTTTCGTTTTGGTCAAGTTAGCACGCTTGGTCTTTGTTTCGGTTTGAAAAGCGTGATCGATGTTACGCTTAGCGTGCAAGTTAACACAGGAGGACACACTAAAGTAAAACGTAGCTAGATATTTCTGCCGTTCATCCAAATGTTTTCCTCTTGAACTCAATAGCACTTCATTGTGATGGGCAAGCTTACATAATGGTAAACAATGGTAAATAATGGTACGACAAATGAATTTTAACGCCTTCAAAAGTTATACACCATCACGTAATCTTATATAAGTTCCCGTTTCGCAAATTGTTTACTGCATTGATTGAATCGAGTTTCAGGCACGTGACTGAGCGCGTGATTAAGAGAAAACAATCGTTTGAGAGTCGTAGTGCTCCCAGAAACAAAGAGTTGTTGAAAAAAAAATTGTTCCTTACTGTTGATTTTGTTTATCATCCCCTAAAAATCGCTCTGGTCATCCGATGGAATAAACTTTTACACAAATGTTTCGGCCTTTACCGGCTATATGTTATGGCGCTTTATGAATATCTTGCACATGTTTGGTTGTTTACGCGATCGGCGCAATTCGTCTGGCACTGAGTTACATTTTGTGCTTCAACATACTACAAATATCATCAAAAGTAACCACTCCACATAAAAAAAAAAGTAATTGAAGTGTCTGCCTTGAATCCTTGCAACTCGTTCGCGGCCAAATGTTTCAACTTTGTTTTTTAAGATATAAACACCGATGGGAGGTTCGGTTTTTACCGTAAGAATGAGAGTACATTGACTGTGTAATGACTAAGCGTTAGGTTCAGTTAACATGCGTGCTGCACACCGGGTTACACGCTACTATGCTGTGCCCGCTATTACGCTAGCTTTTGTATTCGAAGGTTAACACGCTTTGCGTGTTTGCCTGCTCGCGCTTCACTGTTCAACGGCGCTAGCTTTATTTTTTGTAGAGTGTTATAAGAAATAAAAGCATGGGCAAATTGTGTTTTAGCATGTTCAGCAAGCGTTATAGCCAGTTTCTTTTGTTTTCGATTGGAAGCGTGTTGTGAGCGTGCTATCACCTTCGTCCCTAAAATCATATGGAATGGTATAACTCTGAATCCTTGAATGATTCTCTGTCTTAGCGAAACGAACGACACAAACACGAGAAAACGTAGATCTTCTCTATTTACTTTCAGGGGGTTGTAATCACTTGACAATAATCTCAATGCAAGTTAATAATTTATTCATACATTTTTTCCTATGTTCTTAGGGTTCTGGAAATTGGAGGAAATGTACATACCCTCAATCAAGAAAATGTTGATTCTGCACTGGAAGTTCTACCAGTGTGTGAGAATTTGAAGGTTCTCTCTATTTTTAATTGCAATCTTGAACGAAACTCAAAAGACTACTTTAAAAATTTTTTGAACCTAGAAAAATTGAACCTATGGCAGTGTCACCCACGTTTGTTTAAGTGTGCTAAAAATTCTTTGAATTTGGATTTCAAATGTGAATTAAACCCACTGTCCCCTTTGAGAGACATAATATATGCCTCAAAAGAAAAGCAAGGAACCGCTTTGGATAGAGCAATTTTCAATTGAGTGTCAAAAGTAATCCAAGATTGTGATGGTTTTGCCCAAGTATGCTCTGTGATTGGCCCAGAAATCTTGTGCCACCCTCTCAACCAATCAGATGCAAACCCAAAATCAATCATAACTTTGTTCCTCGCATTTTTCTGCACTTCAGGCCATTTGCATGTATTTACTTTGAGTCCTGATTGGTTCCATGTGATATTTCCCTTTTTCTGACTGGCCATTGCAGTTACTTTGGTTTTGGTTTCACAGTACTCAATTGAAAAGCACTCTGAGTAATACTGCAATTAAACTGGTTCACAGAGACTTTGTCGCCTTAATATTAGACTTGATGTGGTTTTTGTTGTTGTATTTTTTGGCCTTTCCGATTAAGATGAAAATGGAAAAAAATAAATTTCATTCCAGAGAGACATCTGCCCAAAAAGCGAGATGCCTATATGAGGAAATAAAGAAAACCAACCCTAAGTAATTCAGATTTAATCAAATTTTTAACAGATGACAATATAAACAGGTATTACTTTCTCCTCATCAATTACATGCCTCACTAAAGAAGACAATTGAGTAATATCATTCATGCTCATGCTAAGGCAAAGCTCTGTCATAATTTATTTCTCGACAAGATATTGTAGATGAACATAGAGTGATTTTCTCCAACCAATGAAATTGATCATAGACTACTATGCGTTACAAAAATTTTTGGCTTATGTCATGTTTTCCACACACAACATGGGGGTGATCCAACAATCAAACATGCCGCTGGTGTCATACAGGTTTGTTTACATACTGTTTCATGGGTTAAGTAAAATCACGCTAGTTGTTCCTTTTTTAATGTTTCATACAAATTTTGGTTACCTTTTTCCTGCTATGATGTCCTTTGTTGACAAAATTCTCTTGATAAATAGGATACACTGTAAGTGTTTGCAACAAATAAACACTTGTGCACACAACATGTGCAATCCATAATTAATCTAACTAAAAATTCAAGCTGAAATTGCTCATTTAACGAACACAAATGGATAGTTAAAAAAAAAAACTGCTCCAGTTGTACTTGAACATGCAACACTTCTATGGAAATAAACATCTTCACTACAAATAATTCAAGCAAATAACTTCAGGTGAAATAGTTTTTTTGGAATTTGTGAAATTTAAAGTGGACCATAGTGCACTAATATACCATAAATCCATTCTACCTTCCTACTTACTTGCAACTGTTTGGCTCTAATTATTCAATATTATTTCACAGATCACATTAAGTAACTCTCCAATTTACCCTTATATACTTTTGAATAAAATAAAGCAGTTGACACCAGATTGAGGAGTCAAGGCTATTTTATTCACTAATTCATTCATAATTGTTGGTAAGATTTCTTTTTATGTGGGTTGCTGTAAACATAAAGGTTTTAAATAAATTCTTTGCAATTTAAATGTTTGTGTCAATTTTTTTAAATTCTACTGCTCTGGAAATGCACTAGATGTGAAACTCTGGAACTCAACAATTCCAAAGGAAGTTTTGTGGACAAATTCATAGGTCTGATGCGAACATGCTTAAGAGGTCACATTCTCTGTTGATGTTCTCTGGCCATGTCTAAGTACAATTCACAATGTGGAGCAAGGGAATTTTGGATATGACTTGAATTAAGCATGCTTCAAAACCCAATTGAAACTGTTAGAATGAACACATGACCCATTAAGTGTTTAACCCTTAAACTCCCAAGATCTCATTAGTATTTCTCCTTACTGTCTGCCATATAGTTCTTGTGATGTTAGTTTTGAGAATTTGGTATTGGATCAACTAATAATCCCCTTATCAATAATTTTCTTCATTCTCATCACTTGTCTGCTTGATATTGTATTGATAGTGTAAAGAGAAATTCTGTCTTGGTCACACATGGGAGCTAAAGGGTTAATTATTAGTATTACACTGTGCCAAATAGCTTGCCTTATTGATTTTATTTAAAATTACAAAAGGTCTTTCTCCTCAAGTTGCCTCCATTTCCAGTCTCTCCACATTTCATAGTGATACTGTTCTGTGATGTTCAATAAGACCCATCCATCACTATCAACTCGCTCTAAGATACTTGCCACATCTATCAACTCTTCTGTGGTCTCCTTGGTCCAAACTTCGAAGGCTCTATCCCACCTGTAATGGAAAAATCTTTGTCTCGACTTCCCCTTCCTTACCTGCCTCCAGTAATCAAAATCTACCATTTCTTCTGTTGTCATCACTGCATGGTAACACCCTCTTGGAACATTTATCCCTTTCTCCTTCCTTAGTTTGAAAAGATATTGCTCAGTGATGGGGTTAAGGCCTTGGAATACCTTCCTTTCTTCTTTAGAATAGAGCATCTGTAGGGTTGGAAGCTGTGAAGAAAATCAGTCTCCATTAGGAAAGAAAATCTAATGACACTTGGCTTGTGAAAGACTGTCTTCACCAAATTCGTATTAAAATGCACATTTGGCTTAATTTCATCGGGTAAGTACCACTTACCAAGTATCAGTATGTTAATGATGATATGCTATAAATTAACTCAAGGGACAATGAAAACAACCGCATCATTATGTTAACCCAACAAACAAATTTAGCAATTAAAGGACTATTAATCATTAGATGTATTTATAATAATTTAACTTAAAATTCATTGCAGACACAAGGCAATAAAAAACATCCAAAACTAGTCATCAAAGGGAAACAAAACACAAAAGTAATAGTACTAAAATAATAATAATAATAATAATAATAATTTAATAATAAGAACAATAATGATATTCCCCTAAACTACTTGACATGTTAACAAGAACATCTCTGCATAATATAAAATGATTATAATAATAGTAATAATAATAATGATATTCCCCTAAACTACTGGGCATGTTACAAGAACATCTCTGCATAGTATACAACAACAACAACAACAACAACAGCAGTAAAAAAAATAATAATGATAATGACGATGATGATGATGATAATAATAATAATAATAATAATAATAATAATAATAATAATAATAATAATAATAATAATAATAATGTAAGAGAAAACCCAAGCAGAAGAAAACCACAGATCACTCACAAATTCTGCATACCTCGTGAGAAGCATCATAAGGAGGCTTGAGGAGCTCATACAAGACCAAATCTTCATCATCTGGTTCACTGGCTGTAAAAAGGCACAACAATGCTTTCTTTAGCAAATAACAAAAAAACAAGGTTTATAGAGATGAATAATTATGGAACAATATAGCAAAAAATTCATATTACAAAAACAAAGAGACAAAGAGTGAAAATGGTCAACATATTAATTACCTTGAATATTGTTTTCATTTGACAACTCTGTGTCTTTGTCCCGTAGTTGAATGTCTAATGGCAGAAGAGGAGGGGGGACAACAAATGGATCATCTTCCATATCTTCATAATCCTTCTCAAAATCCCCTAATTCATACTTACCAGGAAAAGCAACACCAAAACCAACAGAAACCTCTTCCATGGTTTTGTCAGGACTAAATGGACTCACTCCTGTTCTGCATTTCTTAATTCCATCTTCACCTATTCTTGCACTGCTGTTTTCACCAGCACAATGTATAAGTCCTGTACCACTTACTCCAGATTCTTTGTCACTGCAAATATTCTCTTGACCCCTACATCTCATAGTTTCAATGGTAGAGCAACCAACTAGCCCAAGGACACTTCCATGGCCACCTTCTTCACAAGCTGGATGACAACTTTCTTGGGTACTGGGACAATTTTTAATGTCACATACTGGTTGCCCATTCATGATAATTTTCGCAAATGAATTCCGCAGGAATGGCATATCCCTTAAGCTGAAATTCATTTCCAAGTTGTTGACAAATGCACTGATAAAACCCAACACAAAGACACCACAGTCAAAAACATTCTGTCCTTGAGAAGGCAACTTTTCTCTTTCCTCCTGACTTAACCTTCGAAATGAAGAAATATCAATATTTGCAGTTTTGAATTCCCTGCACAAGACCTGAAAAACATAATCACTCCTTCGATCTTTACAAAGGGAGTCAAATTCCCCATACAACTTCATTGGCCTGTCTATTAAGACACACCACCAGTGACCAGGGCAATGAACAGGAAATACAAACTTTTCATACTTGTGAAAATCACACCTAAGCATTTCCTTAACACCCAGCTCTTGGCTGCAGTGATTTAGCCAAAAGGTGCTTGCCACATACACATCCTTTTTCTGACTCATTAAGAATGGACCAATGTAGTTGATCACAACATCATTTATTTGGTTACCTGGCTTGAGGGTACGAACATCTTTTGCTTTGACTTGTCCATGGAGTGTGGCAATGATGGTATCATCACTTATAGTACTGCTTAAATCCCACACCTCATCCAGTGTGCAATGAAAATTTGTGTGCAGCTTAACTTCTGGCAAGTCATTCACTCTCACAGGATTGCCATAAGTTCCAGGCCCTTGAAGGTTTACAGCAGCAAAATCTGGGTTCTGATATGCTTCTCTCTGAATGTAACCTAGGCCATCTTTAAGGGACAGTGGAAGAGCAGATGTCCTGCGACTATCAAGAAGTACAATTGCATCTGCTTTAAAGAGCAGAGTAACAAAGTGATATTCCTTTGTCCTCACAATGAGTGATGGTCTCTCATCTGCCTGGAACAATCCCAGAAGAAGGGAATAAAATTCCTGGAGACTGCTGGTGTCAAGGGAATTAATTGCAGCACCATCCACAAGTGCCCTCAAGGGTAAATCTAGTCTTTGAAATGTACAGTTCTTCCTAATTGCTGCCTCCTCCATTGCTAAAATACTGTAGTCACCATCAAGACCCCGCATAGGCTCTAAAGGTACAGAAAATCCACAGCCAACTTCACAAACCTGTTTTAACCAAATGATGTCTGCTGCCAAATCTAGGTCAAACAAATTGAACATAGTAGGTCCTTTCCTGGAACAACCTATTGCATTGTTCATTGCACAAAGTCCACAGAATGAGCTGTACCCTTGAACTTGCATACACTCCTGACTGCCATTGTTGCTACTTAGGCGCACTTGGCTCTGTACATCTTTATTTGCATGCTTGTCAATAATCTTTAAAAAGTACCTCAAGTTACTTCTTTCTGTGGCATTATCTTGAGAAGGATTTATGGCTGCAAGAAAGCCCTTCAAGGGCATTACAAACTTGGCCAGTTCACTGCAATAAGGATCAATGTTCTCTAGATGTTGCTGACACTTGTCCTTCAACTCAGCTGGCTTCCATAGCATTCCTTGATTGCTTCCTGGCATGAACAGCAATGATGTGGATGGCTCACCAAGGGTGACTTCATGGGTTTTCAGACTTCCTTGGGGTGTACTGCATCTGTTGGATCCAACATCAACATTTACATCATTTGTATGGTCAAGCAGATCATCCTTATTGAACACTGGCTCATCAACACCGACTTGGGTGCTAGGTCTTTTGATACTGTCTTTATCATGGCATGAAGTACTAGCCTCAGTTGTATGGCTACTTAACAGAGGGGTTTCCTTTGGAGCTGTCTGAGATGTTTTCATTATACTATCATCAGATGGTACAATGCAACCATCTATTGTTACACAGAAGAGCCCACAGTTAACAGCCATCTGAAGCACAAGATTCTGGCAGCAGGGATGAAAGCATGGAGTTTCTTTTTGCTCTCCAACGCACGACAAGCAGTCAGAGTGCTCCTCGTAACTGGTGAGATGACTTAGAATTGACTTTCCCAGGTTTTGCTTTCTGTCTCTCTCCCAAAAGATTGTACCATAGAGAAAGTACTGAAAACCCAAAGCCTGTAAAGTTTGAAGGCCAGTTACAAACTTCTGGTGAAACACAGCTTCTTCTTCCTCTCTGTCAGAAAACGACGATACCATGGCAAGGAGTCCATAATCCAGAACCTGACAATAACTCTTCAATAAATCATCAATACTTCTATGGTGAGCCACTTTCCTCAACCTTAGACTTCGATTATACATCTCCTTACGCACAGTTAGGCCAAACTCTGAAATGAAATTGTGCATATTCAGCAAAGATAACTTGGGGGGTGTTTCACAAAGGGGAAGTTCACACTGCTTTTCCTTGAACAAAACCATCTGGCCACCAAAAATGGATTTAACTACCAATTGCTCTCCACATTCTATCTCCACCTTGAACATTCCTCCAGGACGCACCTCTTTGATGACCCCCAGAACATTCAAGGGCTGAAAGGGATCTGGCTTTGAAAAATGCAATCCTTCTGAACGTGGATTTTGGAAGAGAACTTTGTCTCCCACCTTAAATTCCCGCTCTTTAGCCCTCTTAAGAGCCCGTTTGTGATTCTTTTGAATGGTGTGTTCTGTTGCTTCAAGCACATCCACCATCTTAGATTTGTATTCTTCACTCAAGTTGAAGAGGTATTTGGTGATGCTCTCTACCTGGAATTCTGCCTCTGAATCCACTGATTGAAGTGGGATGTTGTTGTGACTGTGAGAAGGTGGAGAATGTGAATTTCCTTGCACTATCTTCTTAACAGCTGCTGACAGCTGCTTAGCTGAAACACCCAATGAGGACAATAATATGGTCTCAGAAGAAATTTGCAGGATGGCCTCTGTTATCTCTTCTAATTTAGATTTATCCATGGAAGTGCTTTCCCCATGTCTCTCAAGTTCAATGAAATCTTCTGATGAAAATTCATAATCCTCAAGGCAACCATCTTCAATACTTTCTGTCCACATACTATCATCTGGGATGATGTAGTCCACCAAGCAGGAAGGCTCACGGTTCTTATATATTCGAAAAGGCACATCATTAATTGTGCTGTGCCACTTGCAATTCAAAAGGTCTGCAATAGCAGAGAGTAGTAAAGGCCAGACATTGGCCTGAAGATCTCTAGGCAACTGTTGTAAAAACCTTGCAAGTAACCTTTTGACTTGCTTGTTGAGATTTTCTATCTGGCCTTGAGACTGTGGGTGGTGTGGCCTACCATGAACCATGCAAACTTCAAATTCTTTGCAAAGTTTTTGCACTACCTCTCCAATGAATTCACCACCATTATCTGACTGAATTACAGTAGGTGACCCTTCCTTGATGAACAAGGCCTTCAGAACGGCATACACTTCTTCTGCAGACTTTGTTTTTAACGGGAACAGCCAACAAAACTTCGAGAAACAGCACTTGACTGTTAGAATGTAACGGTAGCTCCAACAATTATTCTGCATAAAACTACGGTGCTTCTTTGGGGCCATGTCAATAAGGTCACACTGTAGTCTGGAATGGGGGCGAAAAGATCTAATGGGGACAGGAGGGGGAAGCACTCGCATTGGCAAGGGGTTGTTGACCTGACATGTTGAGCATCGAGCCAAGAAGGCCCTAATAAGGTTGAAAATACCCTTAAATACATATTTTTGATTGAATAGCCTACTCAAGGCATTCACCCCTCCAGGGAGGCAAGTATCCTCTCCAAGGACACCTTTAATGTAGTGTAAACTGCTTAATACACCATCTACAGCCTCTCTGTAGAGAAGTTGCTTTGTAGTCTTAAGCTCTCCTTGAACATAACTGTTGACCAAAACAACAAGGATGCCATTTTTGTCACGGACAATCTTACCTTCTTGGTCAAGTTTTAGTGTGTAGACTGGTCTTTTCAGGCTACGTCGTTCAAAAAATCGTCTTTTATACTGATTAAAGAAAGCATTTAAGTTTTCATTCTTCTCTGAAGAAATACCATCTTTTGGGAAAGATGTATATCCTGGAGTACAATACAAAACTGTATCTGCCAGTTTTTCATAAAAATATTTCTGGCATCCATTGAAGCTACAATCTGCTAAATAAAATATAGTATTTGTGAATAAGTAATAGTTATAGAAGATTGCTACCTTTAACATACATTTATTGATTAACCCTTTACACCCTAACATCATTATGCATATTCTCCATACTGTTCTCTATACATTTCCTGAAGCCCTGACAAAGAGAGTTTTTATAAAAATCAAGAGATTTATAAATTGTTGGTCATTTCCTTTATTCTCATGAACTCAATGTTTGATTCAGGGGAGATATTGTAAGGAGAAATTAGAAGCTGGTCACTTTTAGGGGTTAAAGGGTTAAGATTTTTTCTTCCATAACGGGTAAAACAGATCCTATTTAATGGTTCAGAGATGACCTTTCTACAAGTAACTGGAATTGAGGCAATGGAAGATATTACTGCATGCTCAGTATATTGTTGCACAAAAGTATTTAAAAGTTTCCTGTTTCTGAATTTCAGTAGTGGATAACTGTTGTATTCCAGCACTGTTATTTTCCAGCCCCTCTCAGCTGTTCTCAGTTTCTCAGCAGGAGTTAACTATTGTATTCCAGCACTGTTAATTTCCAGCCCCACACAGCTGTTCTCAGTTTATCAGCAGGATTTACTGTTGTATTCCAGCACTGTTAATTTCCAGCTCCACACAGCTGTTCTGAGATTACTAGCAAGGAATAAATATTCTTTTCCAGTCCTTACTTGTATTTTCAGTTGCATACTATTCTTCCCACATTTCTTAATAAATGAACCTATATTTAGTGGACACTTCTATATCACAGACACTGGAGAAGGTTCTCAGAGAAGTTACCTTTGATACTTTTATAACTATAAAAGTAATAGCTTTCACTGCAATTTAAAGTGATTTAATTTTTGAAATACAGTTAACTTCTCCACTAACCCCACAACACCTGTGCAAAGCATGTCAATTACAAATAACAAATATGGAGAGTTGCAAATTACTTTCAATACTTTATAGTGCAAGCAATGTATTCCCTACCGTCATTTTTCAGTGTTTTCTTTCCATTTACAGACTCAAGTGGCTGTAATGAAAAAAACAAATTCAAACAATTTTACCTCACTTCTTAAAGCAAGAAGTCACAAGACTAAACAACAAGTGTAGAAACTTAGACATACTTAGGCTAAAACTCTGATTCAAAAATAAAAAAATGACCCCCCTGCAAAAAAAAATTGTACCACTGTCTTTGATACCATCCTGTCACTCTCCTATTTTTTTTTTCACTTTTCTTTACTTCTAATTTGTAAACACATATAATGCTTCTTCTCAATGGGAAGTGTCTTCAAGAAAACTCAAATAACGAAACAGTATTGGCAAGAAAGATAGCCAAATGAACAGTAGTATCGAATTAGAGCTTAGAGCAATTAAACAACATGAATGGCTGCTACACCCCATTCTTTTTTCCCAGGTCTACATGAACTAGATTTTGAGCACAGAATGCAATACCTCACCAAACATCTGCTATGATGACTCACTTAAAAGTGTGCATGATTATCACCTCTTGCTGAGATAGCACACTTCACTTCAATGTTTTTATTACTACACATATGGGGGCTTTGGTAAGATTGTGGAAAGGAGGGACAACGTTTGAGCAGCTGGGAGGGACCAAAATGACAGTGTGACAGCCATTTATTCCCACTTGGATGGCAAAGTCTGGGGAACCTTCCCCTGGAAATTTAAAAGTTCAGATGTCCAAAAGGGTCCATTTTAGGCCACTATTTCCCAAGTTGGCTAAAAATTATAGCTGCTACGAGGGTGAGTATTGACACTGAATTAATGAATAGAGTACCTTTTATGTAACTAACTATATAAACATTATACATAGCAATGTTGTCTCTGTGATGATGTCTGTGTGGTCTTGTTTGATTTTTACTTTTGCCTTGCTCAAAAAATGAGATTGTGCTGAGGACGACATTAGATTTTGGGGTACAGTGCTGTGATTTCTAACACAGTATCTTTAATGCAATTACTGATGGCAAAGGAGTTAATCAGTACTTCAATGATAAATGTAGAGCATGGCAATTAATGAAACGATCAATGTCTAATCATGAACTAGCTCTTTGTCAGTGACAAGTTCACAAAATTAATATTGGTGAAGGTTACTTCATACAACAATTACTGTAAACCACCATACCAAAAAACATGGTGACTGGTACATTCAACCAGAACTCTTTGTGCAAGAAAATACTGGAACCAATCATAAAAACAAGCAGTAAAGGTCTGAAAAATTTAAACCTTGCATACATAATGTTGTTGTTTTGTGAAATATTGCTTTCTACGAGTGCCTTAGCCTAAGAGTAATAGTAAAATGCACAGGTGCCATATTTGTCTGTGAGTGGATTGAATCTATTGGGTGAACACCAGAAAAAATAGTAATATTGATACAAATAGGCTGAGGGTTTAGTATAGGTATGCTGTGGTTTAGTTTTATCCTTAGTTTAATTCTTTTACTTTTAATAGAGGCCAAATTGATAGTGACACATCATCTCATCATAACTTAGGCTAGGAGCTAAATTTTATCTTTCTTTACACAAAATGCATTTTTCATTCATATCATTAACAAAACCAAAGGAAAATGATGTTTATACCAAGGACAAAAATTAAGCACAACATATACCTTTTTATAACTAGTGCATAATTCGCCAAGAAAATGTTTAGAATAGAGCTTACCACCTCATCAGCACTTTTGTTTTCTTTGCTTTGCTGCTGGTTCTCATCCATGCCTGTATGAATGATATTTAGTAAGGGTGAAAGGATTGGTATTTTCTTAGCAAAGATAGTTGCAGAGAGTTTCTCCACTAATATACAGATTGCCAAATGCTCACAATGAATGCCAACAAGACCAAGTTCTTGCTAACACATGTAGGAGCAATAATTGCTAATAGTAGGCAATAGTCTGTATTGAATTAAGTATTCATTTCTGCATGAATTAGTGTTTATTTCATTTTAATGTTTGTGACACATAGCTGAAAAAGTATGGATAATGTGGTAACATATAACATACATATTATTATCATATTCCTTATAATTTGGTACAGGGGACTTTACTCTAAATTGATCAAAATAAAGAAAGTGGCATATGTCAGCCACTGATTTAAATAGCAAAGCACTAATTATTAAGTGAAGAGTAATTTTGCTGCAATTCTGTCACTTCTGGGTGAGCAAAGAGAATGATTTAATATATTGTAACCCAACTGTTACTTGTTGGAGAGCATTGGGAGACAGCACCCTATCCTTTATGAAAGAGACCAGATCTTCATCATACGAGTTAGCAGTTGGTGAGTTAACCTCCCAGGATATGTGATATTTGACATCAACCATACCAGAGGTTGAATTTTTGCGTAGTCCCATACATTTACAATGAATACATGTCTTCCACTGTATCCATAATAGCCATCATTGTAGGCACAATGAGATGGAGAAAATCACACATTTTTGGGCATTGAAACACCGAGATCTGCCCTGTTTTTCAATTATGTAACATCTAGTTTTACATGTCGCACGCAAACTAAAAAAATCAGCCCTCGACACTGAAGGATTCAATGAATCAAAGTTAGTAGTCACTCGCACGCTTCGCCATGCTGTCACATGAAATCTACAGTATTAAGCCCAAAACTTGAACGTGATCTTTGAAGAATGGTTGTAATATTTGAATTTAACAAAATACTAGCATAAAATGCAACCGAAACCTTACCTTCCTTTAGTAGTTCCGACAAAAAAGCACAACTTCGATCACCAGCGCACTCCAAACCAATAAGGGAAGCTACGAGGCAATGTCAAATTCTCGTCTTCCTAACCTTTCCAACGTATCGAAGAAAATTTCACTGATACTTCGCGCTTAAAAACGCAACAAGAATATTAATCTTTCAACAATCCGAAGTGTCCCAAAAGGCATCAAGGATAAGCCCATGAAACAAGAATAGCCCATGAAATTCCCAAACTTCGAGCGCGGAAAACTTAACGATAGTCTCACAATTTTGCATTGCATCCCTCCCCTAGTTGGGAAGTGACACGCAGAAGACACGTTCACAACGCACTTTGATTGGAAGAAGTAAAACCGCATTCTATTGGTTATTAGGTGTGAGGACATAACTACAACGGAAGACACAACTGCAACGCTACAGGTGGTAACTACTACAAACAATCTAATGGCGTGGCCATGGGTACTAAAATGGGACCCAGCTACGCTAATCTTTTTGTAGGTTTAATCGAACATCAATTTTTTAGCCAATACCACGGCCCAAAACCTCAACTCTACGGCCGCTACATCGACGATTGCATCGGCGCTACCTCCTCTACCAAAGAGGAGCTCACTCAATTTATAACCGCCGTCAATTCCTTTCATCCGGCTCTTAAATATACCTGGGAAATTTCCGACACTTCTTTGGCTTTTCTAGACACCAAAATTTCAATTGAAGGCAATGGCTTATGTACTAGTGTTTACTACAAACCTACAGATTCACATAGTTACTTGTTGTATTCATCCTCACATCCATCACACGTGAAGAACTCCATACCTTTTTCATAGTTTCTCAGACTTCGTCGTTTATGTAGTGACGACTCTGATTTTTCCGAAAAATCAGAGGCAATGTGCCAGTTTTTCGATAAACGCGGCTATCCTGTTTCTGTCGTTCAAGCGGGCTACCACCGTGCCAAACAAATCGATCGACAGGCAGCACTACAAACGGCCGAGAAGGAGAACACTGACCGCATTCCATTTACTCTTACATTTCACCCTCACAACCACGCAGTTAAATCTATCATTCTTAAAAATTTTAAATTACTCCAAAACGATTCAGAGACTGGCGCTATCTTTTCGCAACCCCCACTTATTTCATTCAAACGTGACAAAAACATAGGCAACTTTTTAGTCAGGAGTTCATTTCAAACCAATGACCAATCTGGAACTTTTAAATGCGCTCGCTCACGATGCAAAACTTGTCCTTTCATTCATAACGTAGAGAAAATATCGGGACCCAAAAGATCCATTAAGATCATTGATCACTTTACGTGTACCTCCGCCAATGTTATTTACTGCAGAACTTGCACTTATTGCAATAAGTTATACATCGGCGAAACAGGAAGACGACTGGGTGACCGATTCCGAGAACACCTTCGCGATGTGGAAAGAAATGACAAGGACGCATCCAAACCAGTCGCTAGACACTTTAATCTTCCTTATCATTCTAAACAGCATATGGCAGTTTGCGGCTTTTCCTTACATCTAGGCAGTTCGGAAAGCCGTAAAACACTAGAACAAAAATTTATATTCCAAACTCCCCCCGGCGGCACCCTTAATCCCCACGGAATCAACGAGCGCTTTTCATTCAACTAATTTATTCCTGTTTTCTCGTCACCATATTCCCACCAATGGCGTTGCTCCACTTTCTACATATAAATCCATACACAACACACAATTCATCTAATCGCTCTGACGAAGGGCTAACGCTCGAGACGTCAGCTTTTTTACCCTTTACGGTGGCTAATTTACGTTTTCAACCCAGTTGTTAACACTCAATTTCCTGCTGTCCATTTTGATAGTTGACTATACCAGCACCATTGAATTTTAAGAACAAGTCTCTGTAGGAATCAAACATCTTGGGAAATGAAAATTTTCAACCCTCCTTCAAATTTGGCATGCAGTTAGACACTCAGGGGATGCACAAAAATGCCCTTTTTAAAGGTTGCAGCACCCTTGTTGCCATGGCAACAACGGCTGGCATGTTCGAGGCCTGGGGCCTCATTTTCATACAAAAAAGTCGCAAAAAGAGAGTGAAATGCTTATTTCTCTATCTCAAGCTAAATACCACATTACAAATTGGCACTTCTATCATAGATAGTGACATTATTCGTCTTCACTTTGATACATTTAATATTCTTTGGGAGTGAATGTGAACACACCAATACATTATTTATCTCAGTACAGTTTAGGTCATTTTGTTGTCGGGTAAAACAGGGAAAATATTTATCTGAATTTCTCCAAAAGTACACCGATTCAGGAACTGAAACTGCCCACCTAGCTGGTTATAATATTCTAGTTTTTAAATATGTAAAAAACTCTGCGGGCCTGCCTCTACTTTTACAGGGGCAGTTCGCGAAAAAAAAAAAGAAAATCAGATATTGCATAATTTGGCGATGTTTACATCTAATGTTCTCAACAACAAATGTTTCAGATAAATGACACGTGCGAGGCTTTGAAAGAATGTTATCTTATGAGCAATATCCCAAAGAGAAATCTCGCCTCTGGTTGTCAATGGACAACTCGACGTAACTACAAACATATACCTCAAATCGTGTGCATATCATCCAGATTCCGAGTGCTGCACCTTCTTTCATGGGAATTTGAGCTATCCGAAACCCTCTGAAGATACACTGTTATACTTGTATGTCATTTGAAACATGTTGAAGTCGACTGATCTACACGAAACTATCCTCACACCGGTCATTTGTCATAAACATATACGTTATCACTACAGCGTGACGCTGTATTTTTCCGTGAAGTTTCCATCTGTCGCTCCATAGAAGACGAGAAATGGATATTTTTCATATAAGTCAGCAGATTTCCGTTTCTGAAGTAACTGCCCCTATAAAAAGTAGAGGCAGACCCGCAGAGATTTTTCCGTATTCAAAAACTAGAATATTATAACCAGCTAGGTGGGTAGTTTCAGTTCCAGAATCGGTGTACGTTTGGAGAAATTCAACTAAACGTTTTCCCTGTTTTACCCGACAACAAAAATGACCAAACTGTACCGAGATAAATAATGTATTGGTGTGTTCACATTCACTTCCAGGAAAAATTCAATAAATCAATGTGAAGACGAATGATGTTACCATGTATGGTAGAAGCGCCAATTTGTAATGTTGTATTTAGCTTGAGATAGAGAAATGAACATTTCACTCTTTTTTTGCGACGTTTTTGTATGAAAATGAGGCCCCAAGGCCTCGAACAAGCGGCCGTTGTTACCATGGAAATAAGAGTGCTACGACCTTTAAAAAGGGCATTTTTGTGCATCCCCCCTGAGTGCCTAACTGCATGCAAAATTTGAAGGGGGTTGAAAATTTTCATTTCCCAAGATGTTTGATTCTTACAGAGACTTGTTCTTAAGACTACCAGAAGTATTGAAACTGCCGTAAAATTAATGTAGCTCCATTTCAGTGTAGCGGGAGGTCTTTCATAAAAATTTAAATTGATAGCGGGGAGCACTTCGTTTGGATCTGATGTTGTCCTAAGCAGAGGAGGTTCAAACCATGTGACACTTCCGCCATCTGAAACAGAATATTTTAGAACACTGTTACATTACATCAGTTCATGCTTTCGATTTCATCAAAACGGTAAAAGATTTCCTTTGATTTTAAATTAAAAAAAAAATCATACAATCTTTAAGGTACAACTAACAGCTACTGTCAATATAAAAGTCATTTAGATAAAGTATATCAGGATGATAAACCTAGTTCAGACTCGAAAGACGAAAGTAAACACAAAACAAAACAAAATCCCAGTAACCTGAGAGCTGAGGTAAAAGTAAATCCATGCTAAGACAAATTTCAAATGAAAAATCATTCTAGAAATGTCTCTCATGGCCAAAGATGAGTGTACTAAGCTCAGCGAAAACATCATCTCTGAAAGTAAACGATGACGAGGGAACAAATTCATTTCGAAAGTGTAGGGAACTGACACGAGAAGCAATTGGCTCTGAACAACAATAGTGTTTTATAAAATAAGCTCAGTTATGCACGCATTCTGATTGGTTCTCACTTATGATCTATTGAAGGACAGACGTATAGATAACGTCATTATTAAAACTTTTTTTCCGTATATTTTAATTCTTTATTATATAACACAAATAGAATCCAAGTTGCCGTGCGTCTGTTCAGTAGTAGATCACAGAGGACGTCAAAATGTGGTAAGAACATCAGTGACACACTCGGCTGCGCCTCGTATGCCACTTTTTTGTTCTTACCACATGTTAACGTCATCTGTGATCTATTACTGAACAGACGCACGGCAACTTGGAATCTATTTGTTAGTTAGACAGAGGTTCTGATGGTTTAGGGGTGCTTGGGCGAGATCTGGTAAGAATAAATAAAAACTTGAAACACGAGTTGGAGAGTTGTTTTACAAACGACCAGGAGTCTATTGAAGCCTTTCAATTTAAATAAACTGTGTGACTTTATAAGATAGAGGAAATATGCTTGGAATTTTTCTTTTAGTAAAGAAAATCGAAGGAGGCGAGAGGCGAAAAGACTTCCGTGTTCGAGGACTTCCTGGATCGATGTTGTCCCAAGTTTACTTCTGCTTTCCTTATTGAGCCAATTCTGAAGCCGTTTTAGCAATGAATGTTCACAGACTTTATAGTTATTTCCTCATTAATCACCGTCTGGAGCGCGAATAACCGAGCTTTAATGAGGTTGCGGGTCTGTTGAAATTTTTGCTCAATTACTTGTTTAAAAGATGTATTGATTTCGCCAAGCCACCCGATTCGCTCGTACTTTATTTACCTGTGTATAATACGCACTTTATTTCTATAAAAATAACCGTCAAAACTGCGGTGTGTATTATACTCGGATTTT